>JZLH01S0162407.1:0-21071 GCA_001188425.1 Eucidaris tribuloides
AAACTTTGATAATAAGTCCTAGGTACAAAATGCCTACTGAAGTCGGATGAAGCTGTTTTGGAGGTCATTTACTTTGATAACTTTTTTTTTCAAACGACTAGTTTTATTATCATCCTTAACTGATAAGGATATCTAAATATGACCATGTAAACGCATGTGCACAATCATGATTAAGCTGTCTTGTTAATAACCGAATTTTCCCATTTGGGTTATTTTTAGCCTTTCTAAAGTTTAAAATATCATTATAATCATTTTTGGTCAAAAGTCAGACTTGTCATCTGACATTTTGACAGTAACGTTTTATACATAAATTATTGTTATGTAAAAGTATATATACTAAATCCAGATAAAACATTCTTAACCACCAACCTTAAACAATTGTTATAAAGAGATCTCGACAAGCGTACCCATTCAAAACCATACACTTGGAAATAATATATAAATACCTTCCTGTCTTCATTTTGGATTTTTGTTTGGATACCTTGACACCTCAACTACCATTTTTTATCTTTCGCGACCAATATAACACTTTGCCTGCAAACTTTTGACAAGCCTATAATAAGATGAAAATATTCGGTTAATCTTAATACAGTAGCGTCATTTTCCAAATCCAATCCATTATTTCAGTCCCTTTGGGGTCTAGATTACGATGATTGTAATTATTAGGGACGTCTTAAGGAGCTGAAAATATGTTGAACACATTGTGCTGAATGTAGAAATATGTCTATTGTCAGTACGTTTAGTACATAAATGAACATGAGAATTAACTTAGGCAATTTTAATTAGAAAGTTTTCATGGAATTATAAAAAAAAAATCCTTTGTTACAAAAAGCGCTCATAAGTGGAATGGATTATTTTTATGCAGATTCATTGAAAGGCTTAGTCTATTGTTAAGGTGCCAAAACTATATATATCATACACAAAAGACATTTTGATAATTAGATTTAACTATACTATCTGAGCTTGATTCATCACGATTAAATGAACATGTTGGCCACAAATAAGAGTCCAAAATTGTGAGAAACACAAATAGCACAGGGAATGAAATAGATTTCTTCGGGGTGTCAGATCCGATTTTCATTTAGTGCATTTTTTGTACTTTGGATAGGTGTCAACGATCATACATATTGCTCATTTCTTGCCATAAAGTTACCTGAATTATCATTTTAGACAGTGTTGTGTTACAAAAGGCTTTATCTTAATTCGCTCATACTTTTCCGGAAACAAACCTCGTGAACGTATCCCAATCCCCCTTTTTTTTAATTAAATTCTGATTATACACCAAAACGATGTTCATCCCCAAAATGTATCAAATGGCGCAGATCTAATGGTTGCGTTTAGGAAATAAGCTTTCTTAAACTTTTCGTTCAAATTTTCAGATGGAACATATTGTTTTCACAAAAATAACTAAGGTCAAATAAACTGCTCTTAATACCCAAAACGAGGAGAGTAGAGTAATTAGTCTTTTTTGGTAATTAACTAAAGTCAGTTGAGTAGTTTTTCAGGATAAATCTATTAAATGACCTTTGTATTGAAGCAGTTATGAGTTATCAAGCATCAGCTTTTATATTTGTACGAACTTCCCCCGCTAGAATATGTAACTCAATTGAATCATGTGTGTAAAATGTATATAAGAAATAACACAATATTCTCATTCATTTGCTTCCTCCCCCTGTTTAAGTTGAGCACGTGTGCAAGTGTCTTTGCCTGGTTGTTTGTGTATACATAAATACATTTTCGATGAAGTGCTCTATCTGTTCCTTACATGAAACATCCAATTACGCCACGTAATGAAATAAAAGTTTCACTTTGTCAGTACTCAATACCCCCAACCCCCCCTCCCCCCCCCAAAAAAAAATCCATGTTACTAGTCAGGCTTATGCAACACCATAAATAACAGATGCCGTTATAATAATGTCATGTAGGTTTGGAATACAATGCATTATCATATTGCAAGCACTGATCCCGATGGAGTAAGATCGAGTAGTTTCTCACGATAAATCTAACAAAATGAAACAAGGTTACCATAGGCATGTAATGTCATATGAATAAAACGTTCAGTGATGGGATAAAAAGGAAACCCAAATTTTCTCATGACGAAATGCTGTTTAAACCACTATGACATCATATGAATTCCCCTGTCGGGGCCCTGCTAGTTTGCGTAATAATGGCTCAACCAAAATGTATTGTGTCGGCATCCAAGCCAGGCAGGCGTGTGAATATAATGACCTGAGAGCTATAATCTATGTTAACAATAAATCCAGCCAGGGTAGTGTTACAGACAAATGGTGTGATTGCTGAAATTCATACTTCTAATTGGAGCAGAACTTCTCTGTTTGCGTGTATGTACCCATGCATAACACACAATAGTTAGGTATATAAAGAATACCGGAAGCTAATAATATGTGGACTTGTTAAGTGAACACAAATAGCTTTCATGGCAACAGTTATATAAGGATAGTTCAAGATAGTTCAAACAAAAGCCCATTGATTTGATCAATAAATAAAAGTACATGGTACTGTTGGTATTTTCTTCATTTCTTGACCCAGAGTTTTATGAAAAAATATAGCGTATTACCAATGCCAGAGACTCTAGGACATCATTATACATGTTGATATATTTGTTCTACTTTAAGCACACGCAGTACAGTCGGGAGTATGGCTGAGTCTTTTCCTTTTGGATGTGCTCTTTTACTCCTGGTTTTTACAGCAACCAATGGAGGTGAGATGATCCATAATTTTCAGTTTAATTTTGACCCGCTACCTCCGAGATTCGTAGAATCCCACAGAGATAGCACAGGACATATTTGGTTCCCATTGGGTTAATATCAGTCACACTAAAAGTCATACACTGGGAAAGATATGTGTCCTACCGAGTAAAATCAAACCATATATTTGTCACACAAATCGAATGTAAATCCACCAATATTGGTTGAAGAATATATTCGTTATATTGCCGAATCCTTTTATGTGTGCATATCTTGTCTTTTTATATAATCCTGGGTTCCTTTTAAAAGCGTCTCTTTTTCAAACCTAAATATAAACATTGTGTAAATACACTTGTATACAAAAGAAAATATTATCTGAGAACCTTCAACAAAGTACAGAAGGTAGAAAGTTAGTTTTAGTGGAATTATAGTAACTGTCAATCTATGATTTGAAGTATTGTCTCGTAAAGACAAACATTCTGCTAGTCTGCAAGTCTTCATTCAGACCCATAGAGTGCATGTGTATTCATCGTGTGTGTTGTACTTATTTACAATTTGCAAATGTGTATTATAGTTATGCATTCCTGAACATGACAAATTTATGTATAAGTCACAGGTAAATTATCATTCATGGACCAATATTTTATTACTGAAACAATACTAGTGAACTGATTCAGTTCAATGAATTTCACATTGAGTGTAACCATGAACCAACAACCGTCGTAATCAAAGCCAACTTAACTCTTTGGTGCATTTTTTTTAAATTCTAGGCAATAACTGATCTTCAGATTAAACAGACATATCCTTCGTAAAAAAAACAAAACTAAAGGGTATGAAGGATGTATTGCTCTTCTCCTGGATGGATGAAAAGGCAGGAAATCTCTTTTGCACCCCTCCAGCAGCACAACAAACCATTACTCATGCGCTCGAGCAATTTAATGAAGAACGCGTTTGTTGCGGCACAAATTGTCGCCGGCGACAATTTGTAACGATTTGTGAAAAACCTGACGGTACAAATTGTCGCCACCGGCACAAATTGTCGCCGGTGACAATTTGTGCCCTGAGTTGACGGCACAAATTGTCGCCAGCCATAATCAAAGCATGTTGCGACATAAATTAAAACTTGTTTGTGGGTATGTGGGTACGTGTGTGTGTGTGTGTGTGTGTGTGTGTGTGTGTGTGTGTGTGTGTGTGTGTGTGTGTGTGTGTGTGTGTGTGTGTGTGTGTGTGTGTGTGTGTGTGTGTGTGTGTGTGTGTGTTGTTGTTGTTGTGTGTGTTGTGTTGTGGTCGGTGTGTGTGTGTGTGTGTGTGTGTGTGTGTGTGTGTGTGTGTGTGTGTGTGTGTGTGTGTGTGTGTGTGTGTGTGTGTGTTTAGGTGTGCTTGGGTGTGTTAGCATGTGTCTGTATGTGTATCTGGTTGTTTGTCTGATTGTGTGTTTGTGTCCGTGTGTTTGTCTGTGTGTCTGTATGTGTGTGTGTGTCTGTATGTGATTGTGTGTCTTTGTGTCTGTTTGTGCATATGTATGTGTATGTGTGCGTGTACCCTATATGTGTCTGTGTCTAGTCTGTATGGGTCTGTTGTCTGTCTGTGTGTTGTGTGTTTGATTGTATGTGTCTGTGTGTCTGTATGTCTGTTTGTGTGTATTTTGTGTGTCTGTATGTTTCTGTGTCTGTAAGTGTATATGTGTGTCTGTTTGTGTGTCTGCATGTGTCTGTTGTTTGTGTGTATGTGTGGCTGTTTGTGTGTCTGCATGTGTCTGTTACTTGTGTGTATGTGTGTATGTTTGTGTGTCTGCATGTGTCTGTTGCTTGCGTGTCTGTATGTGTCTGTGTGTGTCTGTCAGTCTGTATGTGTGTGTCTGTATATGACTGCTTGTGTGTCTGTGTCTGTGTCATATTATGTGTTTGTGTCTGTTTGTGTGTCTGTATGTGGCTCTGTGTCAATGTGTCTAGATGTGTCTAGTCTGTATGTGTCTGTTGTCTGTGTGTCTGTGTGCTGCGTGTTTGTTTGTATGTATCAGTATGTCTGTTTCAATGTATGCGTGTTTGTCTGTGTGAGTCTGTGTGTTTGTGTGTCTGTATATTTCTGTTTGTCTGTGCCTGTGTGTCTGTTTGTGTGTCTGTGTGTATCTGCTCTGTTTGTGTGTCTGTTTGTGTGTATATGTGTGTCTGTGTGTATGTGTCTCTGTGTCTGTGTGTCTGTATGTGTCTGCGTGTTTGTCTCTGTGTGAGTCTGTGTGTCTCTGTGTGTCTGTGTGTCTGTATGTGTATGTTTGTGTCTGCGTGTTTGTGTGTCTAATTGTGTCTGTTTGTGTCTGTGTGCATGTGTGTGTATCTGTCTCTGTGTGTTTGTATGTGTGTACGGTATGTGTCTGTGTGTCTCTGTGTGCCTACATGTTTGTCTGTGTCTGTATCTGCCTGAGTGTTTGTCTGTGTGCTTGTGTGTCTGTATGTGTCTGTTTGTGCGACTGTATGTATCCATTCTGTTTGTGTTTGTATGTGTTTGTCTATGTGTCTGTGTGTCTGTGTGTATGTGTCGGTTTGTGTGTCTGTATGTGTCTGTGTGTCTCTGCATATCTGTATATCTGTATGTGTGTATGTGTCTGTTTGTGTGTCTGTGTGTTTGTCTGTGGGTCTCAGTGTGTATATTTGTGTGGCTTAATGTTTCTGTGCGTTTAGGTATGTCTGTATCTGTATGTGTCTGTTTTTATGTATATGTCTTTGTGTTTGTGTGTCTGTGTGTCCGCCTGACACTCACAACCACACACAAGCTAACACAGACACTTACAGACATCCAAATACACACAACACGTACACTTGTGCATCCTCTTTCCGACACCACACCAACTACCAACTCACACACATATATACAGACACATTTAGACACAGACGAGCACATAGACGAATACCCAGACACACAGAGACAAACACACAGACATACAAACAGACAAACAGACACACAGACTCACACACAAACACACAGACACATACAGACACACTGAGACACAGACATTTACAGACATACAAACACATAGACAAGTACAAACAAAGACAGACACACAGACACATACAGACAAACCCACAAGACACAGATACACACACGAACAGCAGTACAAAACACACACACACATATTTACTGAGTGGCGACAATTTGTGACGGTGGCGACAATCTGTGCCACTAGTTTTTTTTTTTCATGGCACAAATTGTCGCCAATGAGGCAAAAAATCGGGATCAGCAAGAGCGTCACAAATTGTCGCCGGCGACAATCTGTGCCGATTTGTTCAAAACCTGACGGCACAAATTGTCGCCGGCAAAAATTTGTGACGCGGCGACAATTTGTGCCGTAACACGCGTCTGTGAAATCTGAAGATCAGAAATTCCCTATAATTTTACAAATGCAACAAAGAGCAATGGTCTAACTGACCATTGTAGGTCCATGATTAGGCAACTTGTGAAACTCCGTGAACTACGTTACTTCAGTAGCACTATTGCAGTATATGGTCAAACCTGTCTTAGCGGTCACCTTTCCATAGCAGCCAATCCATCTATAGTGATCACTAAAATGATTTACCTAGAGACAATTCGTGTATGAACGAACCTGCCTATAGCAGCCACCTGTCTATAAATGCCCCGGTTTTTGTTTCCCTTCGTTGGCCACTATAGATTGGTTTCATTCTGTTTATATATTAGTCTATAGATACTAATCTGCATGAGAGAAATGCAAAAAATGTGTCACGTTCATCAAGGCATATGTTACACATTTGTAAATTTTAAATAAATTGCTTACCTCATACACAGAGACTAGTAGCAATTTCTTTTCTCTCTACGGACACTAATTCAAATAAGATGTGAAGATCGCGGGCCATGTGGACATTAATGGAAACGAAAGGAAATGTGGAAATGAAAGAGGCAAATGTAAGGATAAAAAATGTGTTTTTCCTATATTTCCACCTTTCTCTTCAACGTCGAAAGAGGACTGTGCATATATTTTTTTTTCGATTCTTGATTTTTTTGTTTATATAGATGAAGTAATTATGAGCGATTTGATCAATCGTGAGATCCGTTGGGCAAATATTACCCCAGGGATAAGCCTACTCGATCAGTCGTACATGACCCATACTCTGGGGAACAACTCTGTAGCAGTTTCTGTAGACTTTGATCCAATTGACCGCAAAATTTACTGGAGTGACATAGGAACCGGAAGTATACATCGAATGGATCTAAATGGTAACACGGAGTTGGTCGTCAGTTCTGTACCGAGTAAGTGACATTAATTTTTGTCATTCCAATAATTTTTGTCATTCCAATAACCTTCCCCCTTTTGTGAAATTAGAATCATACAAATGACATGGTCAAAATAGTTCACAATCTGCTAGCTTTCTCCCCCTTCTCTCTCTCTCTCTCTCTCTTGCAATTGTCCAGTGACATCCGGTATCGCCTTATATGGTTAGTTTAGTTTCTATTGTCCTGTTTTGTACTTTTTAGATTCGAATACCAAAGAAGATTGGGGTGTAAAATGTAGCACCCATTGTGTTGCCCAGTGTTAGTTTGTATTGTCCTTTAATGATTCGTATACCAAAGCGCATTGGGGTGTAAAATTTAACACCGATGGTGTTGCCCACCATAGATATCAGCTGTATGATTGTTGAATTTCAACACTGAGTCTGGGTATCAGTTAAAAACAAAAGGAGGCCTTCAAAGATTAATAGTTTTAAGCTTACCACAATAAGTAAATGAGTGTACCTGGATGTAGCACCGCAGTTTTGACAGTGTAGAGTTAGCATTTGTTTTTTGATATAACTATTTCTTGTTCCTCCTTGTATTCATTTTCATGATTTTTTTTCAAAAAGTACATCAAATACACAAAGATATAAATGTGACCCGTTACCACGATACCCTCATAAAGTCACTTAGGTCAAAGGTAAGGAACGTACCAAGTACTGTAATTATAATATAAAATATGAGATCAAAGTGTCCTCAAAAATCAAAAGTTTTATGACTTTCGAATGTTGCAATAGTTTAAATATTTACATTTTTCACACGAGTATTTTTATTTTGTTTCATAAGATGTGTGACTTTATCAGGGTATCGTGGTGATAGGTCACAAATCAATTATAATCATATCATATACAATATGGATATGGCTACACAAAAAATCATTGATGATTAATGATTTCAAATTAATAATTATTATCTATTCTTTAAACAGATTTAAACTAAATAGCATCGACTTGTGGCAGAATCATATTTCCCCGAATTTGGAACTTTGAATTTGGAACTCGAATGTTTAACCGTTTTCTGTACTACACTATAAAGTGAACAATAATCAAAACAAAATCAAGCCAATTGAAATGTGCTCTCCTACCTTCCTGGTGAATCAAGAACCCTCATGCTAACTAGTGTCTCTGTAAGGTCTAAATTAAGTGTTGAAAATATTACAGTTCAAAACGTTCATCGAGTGATTTCAAAAAGTGAAAAATTGTGATTCTCGACCATTATAGTTCCTCTAGACTCTTTTGTGTTACAGATTTAAGTTTTGACCTTACGACATTAATTCATGGGCCGATCTTTATCTGTACACATTTGACTATAACAACATATATGTCCAAGGCAGTGTGTTCTAAGATGTTTATTTTTGTTATTATTATTATTATTACTTCGTCATCATTTCGGATGACAGGGACAAGAAAAGCGAACTTAATCACTCTTACCTTCAGGCATCCAGTCCCGGGTAGTTTTTTTTTTAAGCATTATGACCACAACACCGGGTTTTCACCCTTCTCTTTTCGATGAAGTGCGTGGGTTCTTTTACGTGCTGAGGTGTTTCTGTCTCAACACGGGACTTCCGGCTTTACGTCCTATCCGAGGGACGAGGTATTGGGGATAAAGTGCCTTACCCAAGGACACAACCGCCATGGCCCGGCGTGGATTCGAACCTCCGGACCTCTAGGTCGAGAAACCGAGTCTTACCCACTGAGCCATGACACCTCCCTTGCTCACACTACAGTGTAAATTATTTCAATTTAAGTATTTCAAGTATTTATGACAAACATGATGCAAAAGCTTATTTCTAAAAAAATACGTCAAAAAAATTTCTAAACACATTACTGAAAACTATTACACTTCAACAAAAAATTGCCAATCAAACCCTAATATGTATCAATGCATCTATACTGTACGTAATGATATTTTTCCATCATCTATAAATACAATTTCGGGTGAGCGACTTGGTGCCCCCTGAATGAGTTGACCCACGGTACGCCACTGCACATCAACATGCGAAGGCTGAGAAAAAAAAGAAGAATTAGGGGGAACTTGACGCCTCAAAATTTGTACAGATTTTATAGCCTATACAGTATGACCTATTTGCTACACAATTGAAGGAAAGCGTGTATAATTCTAAATTATTGCTACATTATGTTTTGAAACAATGTTAACTTTATATTAATATGTATGTATTGTTATTATTTTATATACAATTTTAGTGTTAATATATGTTATTCTTGTTCAAACGTGGAAAATAAATTCATTCATTCAAAACGCAACTTTATTTTTGACCCCCAGTGAGACTAATTGATGTACCCTTATTGTAAAACAGCCCTTCTATGTTACGTTATAGGCTGTGCTTTGTAGTGCTTTGCACTTCTTTTAAAACATATTTTTATATACCCTCCCTACTCAAAAGTATATTGCAACATGCACTATATAACGCGTGTATTTTGAGTTGAAGGAGTCTTTCTGTAATGATGTACTAATGAAGTTTATTATTGGAAAATAACAAATTATTTGAAAAGAAATCAATGAATATAATTTCTCCTTTCTTCTCCAAGGCGGAGAGATTATCAAACACAGGTGCACCGTGCTTGAACCCCCCCCCCGGGGAGGGGGAGGGGGTCGCTCTCCACACGGCCTGCTACGCACCCGCGTCCAGAAAAAGCGTCTTAAAGGGTCCCTTTTCCAGCCCTCCGGCGTCGTCGACGTCTTTTGGAAAAAGGGTAGCTTTTTCAGCACCGTTCGCTGGTAATCGCCACTTATAGCCTTTTCTCACATGTCACGCCATTAAGGGATACTTGGTTATGTAGATTACGCCATTTAGAGGTGCAAATTTTTTGTGTGGATCTATATACATCTCCAACATAAACATTTGATAATTAGGAGAATTATTTATGAATTGTTATGAACGTCTTCGGGTTGCGCAATGTACAATAATGTTTTAGATGAGGACACTTGGGTGGGGTATCAAATTAGTTGATTTCACTGTTTACGCCACTTAGGGTATCAAATTAGTGGATTCCCTGTTCACGCCACTTGGGGTATCAGAATAATTGGATTTCCTGGATCGAGTCACGCCTTTTAGGGTAGCTTTTTGTGTTGCACCATTTAGGTTTGCAAATTTGGTTATATAGGTTACGCCGTTTAGGGTGCATTTCTGAAGTTGTTGGACACGGGTGGGAGACAGACCGTGTGGAGAGCGACCGCCCCCCCCCCCCGCGGGCTGTAACCCGGGCTGGAACATAACAAATTAACATGTTTTCGCCCTCGGATGTTAATTCACACTGGCATCGAAATTCGATTTCATATTGCCGTCAAACGGTTTTGATGGTTTTGGAAAGACTTCCAACAAACAAAAAATATCAATATGTTCCTTTAGAGCTGTCTCAGAAAGTGTGTGTGTGTGGGGTGGGGGGGGAGGTGATATTCGATTGTGTCCATTTAGTTGGACATTTTATTTTATATAATTTTGTAACCGCGTATAACCGATTGTGTAGGAGTTATCATCATTTGCCTGACGTGTGGACACCCCTGGTACATGGACACGTGCATCTCAAGTAAAACAACCGTTATAGATTGTGTACATTCTGACATTTTGATATTTATCATGATTTGTGCCATTTATCATCACCATTAGTGTGATACACGTTGATATTTAGGCCCTATGATATATTGTCCACTCAACCGGAAATTTGAAGTCTATATCTCATACCTGAAGCGCATACCAAGAGATCTCACCCGTTGCTTGATGACGTGCATGTCAGGTGCACACCTTTATAGTTCTTGTAATATCTCTGTATTTCCGACATTTTCATATTTATCATAAACTGCGCCAACTGTTATCTTTTTGTGTATTTGCATTTTTCAAATTCTAGGTAATTACTAACCCCCAGATTTCACAGACATGCCCTTCATCAATAGGGCATGAGTTATCTTTGATGAAACAGCTGGTCTGCGGGAGTTTGCAAATGAGATCCACTGTAAAAGCCCCCACCCTATAATGTAGTGCCGTGCGCAGCCGGCCTAATTAATATTCCAAAACATTGCCTTCCTTCGTCATATTTTGTGATGAGAGGTCGAGTGTTGTGAGATGTATCGGATACGTATCATGCCAAAATTTGTCTCAACATTCTATCTTTGTTTGTTCTATTGTGACAAATAGCAAACGAGGATCCTAGAAAACATATTCCAGAGCATATTTTTGTCATCGTATTATTTCAGTAAGTAACGTTACCTTCTTTTTTACTCAGAAATAGAGTCGCAAACTAGCTACTGGCTGCTGTGGATAGCCTACCACGCGCACGTTTTACGGACTATAGAGATATCTATACCGGATCAGTCTGGCACGCGCACGTGATTCCCTGATTCCCTGATTCCGGGGAAATACCCGTGTGAGTTCCCGCATGCATGGCACACATGGGGATAGCTCCATACTTTTGTGTACAAAGTAATGGATGGCCTAGCTTATGCAGGTTTGGCACAGAAAATTGCTCTGAAATTCAGCCTTTTACAATACTCTACTGAAATATTGTTTTGATATGGCTAATCTGTTAAACATTATATGTTATGAAAATTAAGGACTCAACATTTCAGAAGTCTGTTTTAATTTTTCTAAACATGTGGGTCCAACATTTAAATTTTGCAAATGCAATTTTATGAAGTTGCTCTTGCATTTAATTCACACAGTGCAAACTTTGTTCGTTTTTTCCAGTAGAGGGCGTATGTGGTCCATATAGCTCTGCTTAGGACCACATACACAGTAGGTGTGCATGCATGCATGGTTCCCGGAAGTCGTGTATGGATTGTCTGCGCTACAAACCACAACAACAACAGCAACATATTCCCACGCGAAGGTCGCAAATTATATTTCTGAAGATATGCTGAATGTATAATTTAAGCCTTATAAATCTTTATGATTTCTTAACTTAGTTCAGGGCTTCAGGCATGAACGTTTGGTTCAAAACTGTTTTGAGACCAATTAAGCCTTCCAACTTCCAAGGCCACACCACTCACATGAGTCACGGGAGTCGTGGCTAGACCACCCATACAATACAAGCAAGGCCATGGGGAATATAACGTTAGAGCAAAAGATGCTATATTGCTGTGTACAATTCTTATACAAGGCCAAAAATTGTATTTCTGAATGGATATATTTTTAATACATTTTTTCAGCTTTGATGAATAAATCCACATTTCTTCAGTTCAGATATGAAGATATAGTTCAAAACAGTTTTGTTTCTTAAATGAAAAATTTCTAAATTTGGTAGGTGCCGGATTTTTGGAACCCTTTCCCATGTTTTCACACATGAATGAACATTGACCAAGAGGAGAATACAGACAGGTGTAAGGGGCAATATACATGTAGCATCTATTTATATTGTCTGGCCTTGAAGGGGATACCAGAAAATAGCGCCCAAGCTAGAATCATATTGCATGAGTCGAAGACTCCACTAACTCGTCTTCAACTTGTGCAATATGATTCTCACAAGGGCAATGTTTTTGGTATCCCCTGAAAAAGGCCAGCCAATATAATTATATATTGGGCATTCTTCAAACTTGTTTTGATTCATACAACCACTTTGGACAATTAACTTCCCTTACTGCCTCACCTGTGGTCTTGTTTACGTTCAGAAAAGTCAAAGGCAATGCCACATTTGATTTACTTTTACATTGCATGTACACTACTGTAGTATTCGGGCTGCAGATCGCGTACGGTGCTGCAGCCAGGGTGCGCGTAAGTGCGCGGTAGCGTCGATTTGCGCATTGACATACTTTGCGCATACGCGCATGGGATGAGGAAATCGGGCCATATGGGAATATATGGCCCGGTTTTAAAGCACAGGTGAATATTGCAGAATACGGGGAACGGGCAATATCGTGTGATATGACCCGGATCAAAACACATAGAACACGTGCAAAATATGGCTTTATATTTCACCACTAAAATTCCTGATATGTATGTAATAATGGATTATATTTCCCTTGCTTGTATGGGTGGGCCACGCTTGGGAGCGACCCGAGGCGTAGTGAAGACCATCGTATGTATGTATGTATGTAATAATGCACTATATTTCCCTTGCTTGTATGGGTGGGCCACGCTTGGGAGCGACCTGAGGCATAGTGAAAATCGTCGATTTTTTATGATCGCTCTCGGTAGCGGTGGTTTGGACTGCAGTTTGCTACAAGACATGCAATTTTGTGGAATGAAACATTTATGTACTGTACAAAAGCTGTTTATCACATTTTAATGGAAAACGTCCTTTCAAAAGTTTGAATTTGAATTTTAAATTTGAATTTCAATTCGCCTGTCAGTGAAATCTTGGTGGACAACCTTCCGGCGACTTTTGCTTGGTTGAGGGGCGCACGTACCGTGCGCGCTTGTTCAAGCATTGGTATCAACGGGGTGTGGGTGCAATTTCTGCCGTACGCTGTGGGTGACTGGCAAGGGTGTCCCGCATTGTAAAGGGAGACGGTCTGGCTGTGATTGCCAAGCTATGGGGTAATACAGCATCAAATTGCTCTGTACTACTCCATAGTTCTACGGGTGACCAAGGCCTAATTGTAACTTAATTGTATAGGCCCGAAATAATGTTCGAGTTACATTTGTAGGTGCATGCTGGATGTTTGGAACCTTGTCTCCTGGGCCCTGTTTCATAAAAGTTGACATCATGTCAACTTGCAAGTTTAGTGGCAACTACCATGGCAACAGTGCTTCACAGCCAATCAGAGGCCTGGATTTTTACACAAATTGAAGTAGAATGGCAAATTGATATGTCATCTTTTATGAAACGGCCATGGAGTACGTCCTGCCTAATGATTTAACATCAAGATTAGACAGCAGACGTGTATAGGGCCATGCACACACACAAGATCTCCATTGACTTGTAATCTCTGTGTGCAATTATATTGGAGTGAATTCTTAATTTGTGTACAACTTTCTTAATGAGAAATGTTTACATAACGTAATATTCAATTTCAAAATTTGCTCATGTATACAAACACATTTCTTGATCGTTACTAATCTTGAATTGCTTGTAATATGTAGGACCATATGTCACAGTTAAAAAAAAAGAAGTGAACTGGATACTGGGGGAAAATGGTATAGGCCTATACCATTTTCCCCCAGTATAGCAGAAAAGCACCTTTGCCACATCTGCTTGTGGTAGCGAATTTATTTCACCACAGATGTCATGTGATGGCATTTGCCCAATCAGGCAACAGCAATCTTATGAGGTATTGTATCAATGAAAATTATTGCTGCGATACGCGTAGGACAAGGTTCAATATTCTACCACCATTTGACTGCCAAATATCAAAAATATGAACTTTATGTTTTCATAATAAAAGATATGTTTTCTAGACTGAAATTTTGTACCGAATTCATTTCTGAAGTCAGAAATGCAAAATATGCTTTCGTTTTTTAGATACATATATTTTTTTGTTTGGATACCGGTATGTTGCAGTGAAGCTACTGGGCATATGTAGTCTCCATTCTAGACCATGCAATTTTTTTACTTCCATAGTACACTCAATCTCCGACTGTTTTACCTCTGGACGTACTTACTTTGCCTTAAATCAAAACTCTTGTATTATTCGAAGCAGTTGACCGAAGATAGTAGTTTCGTTATCAATATAAAGACAGGTTAATGTACACTTAAATGTCTGGAAGCCAGACTAGGACACATGTTGCCTTTAGACCAGTTTCATAGTAAATGCAAATTTTATGCATACTAATTTGTCTGACAAAGGTTGCTCTTTATAACCTGATAGCTTGCTGGAGGCTTGCCAGACATAGCAACAACTAATGTATGCATATTGCATTTTTGGTATTGAAAATGTATTCATAAGAACAGGTGGGTAGTTTTAGAAGAGAAAACATCCATAAATTTCAATACATTATGAAAATAATAGATTGTCCAGGGTGTGTTTTTGATATGTGGGTCCAAAATCAGTAAATTTTAATAGTTAAAAAAATTAATTTGAAAAAAAGTATGAGGGCTACTGTATCAGAAATCTAATCACTTATGGGGAAGTACATGTATATTGAGCATAATTGATTAAATTTACAGGCCTGTGGTGTGATTGGTTTTCCTAATGTAATTTTTTATGCCTCCGCAACGAAGTTGCCGGAGGCATCATGTTTTCGGGTTGTCCGTCCGTCCGTTACCGGATCTCGTTACCGCGATAACTTGAGAACCCCGGATCGGATTTTGATGTAACTAGGACCTAGTATGTACTATCAGCCACCAATGAACTGATTAGATTTTGGAGCTGAAAGGTCAAAGGTCAAAGGTCACCGGGCCTAAAATATGTCTGATTTGGGCTCGTTACTGTGATGACGTGAGTATGACTTTTCTGATTTTGATGTAACTTGGGAGAAGTATCTAATATAAGGCACCAATTTATTGATTCGATTTTGGAGTTGAAAGGTCAGAAGGCCTCATGTCCGAATTTAGCTCATTGTCACAATAATTTAAGAACTGCTTAAATTGGATTTTACTATAACTTGGTCAAGGGTCTCATGGGCTTATGCTAATTGGTCTTGCTACCATGCTAACCTAAAGCTTTTCAAATTACATAAATTGGATGGGAGTGCGGACTGCGGAGGCATACCCATCGACTGCGTGCAGTCGAACTGCTCTAGTTTAACAAATGCCCTGATTGTTTTCACATTTTGGGGTGGGTGTAGCATTTTTGTATTTTTCTCCAGTTTTTTATAAGTAAAATCAAGTCCTAATAAGCTTGTAGCTAATTAAATTCTGCATAAAACGAAGGGAAATTCAGCCTTCTAGCCCCTTCCTATCAGATGTTATAGTGGTTCAAAAAACGCGTCACTCTGAAAAGGGGCTTTTTTGGGGTATCATTTGTCACGGCAAAGGGTAATTTCTTTGGGTTACCACATGTTAAGTATGTAGTAAATTACAGCAAATACAGTCTCACTGGAAAGAATATGCTACGAACTAATGAAAATAAACAAACAACAAAAAAGTACGAATAATCCTATTTTTTGGATAACTACAACCATTTCAAAGTTGCTGGTGAAAAATTTTGTCACCCCAAAACAGGGTTGGGCGGGAAATATAAATGGTGGGAAATACCGGCGGTAATTACCGGTAAATACCGTCCGGGAAATAAGATGGCGTCCGGTAAATACGGAAAAAGTGGGAAATAAGATTAAAAAGTCCATTTTGATAACTTTTTCTTCATTTTGATGAGAAGATATTGCTAGAGAATTGTCTACATAGCTGAACTGCTCTAAATATTTACTTATTTTTTATCAAATGTACCCCTACAAGGATCATATTTGATGCTTTTCAAAATTTTATGGATATATTCGCTCCAAGTTAAAAGCTTGGTTATCTACCAGGACCATGTAAAAAATTTCCTCAATGTCAATTATCTTCATTCTTCCTTTTTCTTTTCTTTAGGGACAGTTTTCTAGACTGTAATATATACTACCGTAGACAAAAAAGAAACTCTTACTAACTCGTAATGTAGTCTATAGTGTGTACACTGGCCCAATGGTACGTGCATCGGATTATGGCTTAAGGAAGGAAATGAATAGAACTGCCAATTGTAAATATTCATAGTGGACTGATATTTTGATTATGAATTTGTTTTGAGGAAAACACAGAAGAAATTTCCAAGAAGCTTGGTTGTATTAAGAAGAGTACAAATGATTGTCATCCTAATGGAGACATCAATGCAATTAAATTGTTTAATTAGCAAAATTATTATAGAGCATACATCATGTAGTACAGTGTAGCTTGTCATCTTATTATAAATTCACAAAGGAAATTCTTAACTATTGAAAAACTTTTAGAGTTTTGCACGTCTCGGCTGAAAGAAATATCCAAATGTCATTCATTCAGAATGCAGATCATTCTAAAGGTTATCTATTTTTTAAATAAGTTTTTTTTTAAATCTTAAAAAGGAAATACAAACTAGTTCTCGAAAAAGCTGGGTTTGGCATGGCGCGCTAACCAATATCGTTTACACATAATGTCGATTTCGCCAGCATGCTTGTCTTGCCATCAGTAGGGAGATGTTTTCAGAAGGCTGACCTGGTTTAGGCTGGTTGACACTAAATCATACACAGCACAATTATATATTGCGCAACGGGCAAACCTTGCATGAGCCACAGCTGGTACGCTATATGTGGGTCGCTAGCTATATAGTTGTGCAGCAGAGATTGTGGACTCTGTATTTCCAGCGAAGAGTATGGTAAATAATTATGTAACAGTGCATCAAACACGAAACTGGTCCCAATAATAATCATCTAATTATAATATTAGCTTGCATTGGCCATAGTTTATGGAATTAATGGGGAACATGTTAACATAGAAATAATTGCCATTACTGACAAAGTCAAGTGATCCTTCCGTCCCTTTGCAAAAAAATACAGCACCCCATGCCTTACACATGTGCGGGAAGGACAACAACACACGTGCAGACATAAAAACTGCCTTTTCATTTAAGTTAAAAAGATAACATTCACAAGTCGCTGTCAAACCCGGCAGTCAATATTGGTGGGGGGGGGGACATATTGTTTTGCCTCCCCCTCCCCCATGATTTTGATAACTTGAAAAATTCATAACACATAGGGCCTAATGTAAGAATATGTTCCAAACCATTGAAAAATTTTCATACAAAAATGGATCGACGCCCCTGACATTCACCAACTATTTTGTTATTTTTCCAATTTATAGGCCTACTTCATTTCAATGTCTTATGGTATATTACCCACACACAGTGATGATGCCAGGTTAAAGATAAGGGGGGGGGGGCAAGGACAGGCCCAGATGATTGGGGGCAATTAAAACTCTGCCCATGATTCAGATGGTGTCCAGGGGCTACCTTAGGATTTCGGGTTTAATCTATGCGGAGCCATCAAATTCTGTATTTGAATGTCAAGTTAGCTAATTCTTGATTGAAATCCTTTAGAAAAATAAATGTTCCATGCAAAATCGTGATTGTTAGGGGTTCTGGCCCGTGATACCAGGGGCAGTACCCCCGGAAATAGGCCTGTTTACTGCCAAAGAGTGAAAGGCTGCCAGAAAGGGTCTGATTGAACGAGGGTCCAATAAACTAATTATCAAAAAGGATCCGGTCTATCGGAACCTTTTTATGCCTCCGCAACGAAGTTGCCGGAGGCATCATGTTTTCGGGTTGTGCGTGCGTGCGTCCGTCCGTTACCGGATCTCGTTACCGCGATAACTTGAGAACCCCCGATCGGATTTTGATGCAACTAAGACCAAGTATGTACTATGAGCCACCAATGAACTGATTAGATTTTGGAGCTGAAAGGTCAAAGGTCAAAGGTCACTGGGCCTTAAATATGTCTGATTTGGGCTCATTACCGCGATAACTTGAGAGCGGCTGGTCGGATTGTCATGTAACTTGGGTGAAGTATGTATTAGGAGGCACCAATGAACTGATTAGATTTTGGAGCTGAAAGGTCAAAGGTCAAAGGTCACCGGGCCTAAAATATGTCTGATTTGGGCTCGTTACCGCGATAACTTGAGAGCGGCTGGTCGGATTGTCATGTAAATTGGGTGAAGTATGTATTATGAGGCACCAATGAAATGATTAGATTTTGGAGTTCAAAGGTCACCGGGCCTAAATTATGTCTGATTTGGGCTTGTTACCGCAATAACTTGAGAACGGCCAGTTGAGTTTTCATGTAACGTGGGTGAAGTATGTATTATGAGGCACCAATGAACTGATTAGATTTTGGAGTTCAAAGGTCAAAAGGTCAAAGGTCACCAGACCTTAAATATGTCTGATTTGGGCTCGTTACCACGATAACTTGAGAGCGGCTGGTCGGATTGTGATGCAACTTGGGTGAAGTATGTATTATAAGGCACCAATAAACTGATTAGATTTTGGAGTTGAAAGGTCAAAGGTTAAAGGTCACTGGGCCTAATATGTATGATTTTGGGCTCGTTACCATGTTAACTGAGACGGCAGCTCAGATTTTTATGTTACTGGTGAAGTATGTTTATGAGGCACCATGAACTGATTAGATTTTGGAGCTGAAAGGTCAAAGGTCACCGGACCTTAAATATGTCTGTTTTGGGCTCGTTACCGCGAAATACTTGAGAGCGGCTGGTCAGATTGTCATGTAACTTGGGTGAAGTATGTATTATGAGGCACCAATGAACTGATTAGATTTTGGAGCTGAAAAGTCAAAGGTCAAAGGTCACCGGGTTTAAAATATGTCTGATTTGGGCTCGTTACCGCGATAACTTGAGAACAGCCAGTTGGATTGTCATGTAGCGTGGGTGAAGTATGTATTATAAGGCACCAATAAACTGATTAGATTTTGGATTTGAAAGGTCAAAGGTCACCGGGCCTTAAATATGTCTGATTTGGGCTCGTTACCATGTTAACTTGAGAACGGCCAGTCAGATTTTTATGTTACTTGGGTGAAGTATGTATTATGAGGCACCAATAAACTGATTAGGTTTTTGATCTGAAAGGTCAAAGGTCAAAGGTCACCTGGCCTTAAATATGTCTGATTTGGGCTCATTACTGTGATGACGTGAGTATGACTTTTCTGATTTTGATGTAACTTGGGAGAAGTATCTAATATAAGGCACCAATTTATTGATTCGATTTTGGAGTTGAAAGGTCAGAAGGCCTCATGTCCGAATTTAGCTCATTGTCACAATAATTTAAGAACTGCTTAAATTGGATTTTACTATAACTTGGTCAAGGGTCTCATGGGCTTATGCTAATTGGTCTTGCTACCATGGTAACTTGAAGCTTTTCAAATTACATCAATTGGATGGGAGTGCGGACTGCGGAGGCATACCCATCGACTGCGCGCAGTTGAACTGCTCTAGTTGATAATCGGTCTATTGGACAGTTTTTGAAAGAACTTTGGTCTACCAGACCCTTTTTGATAATCGGTCTATCAGACCCTCAGTCAATCGGACCCACAGTATTGAACACTCAGTCTAAGGACCCGCGGTCTCTGTAACAGTTTTCGATAATCAGTCTCTCGGACACTTATATCAGACTGTAACCATCACTTTTGCCTACGTAGACTCGGTCCACATCTTACAAAGCATTCCCAATGACTGCATCCCCATGTCCTTTCCCTTGTCCATATCTACACCTCATCCATACTCTGCTGGTTTTTAAAAGCCCTTGCTAATAACCAGTGTCCATTCCCTAAACGTAGGTGAAGTTTTTCTTGAATTTGAATGCTTGAAATTGAACTTGTTCAGTAAATGCATTTAGTATATAAACACTGAATGATAGATGTCTAGCCATCTGGTCTTGTCCTTGGCTGGGGGGCATCATGATGAAGGAAGAGGGCACTACTGCAAGCTTATCGATCGAGCAGTGAGCCAGAGCCAGGATAAGCTAACATTAACTAAATCTGGTTTTATAAAAACAATAGATACTCAAAAATAACTAAATGACAACTCCAACATTAACAACTTGTCCAAAAACACCACTGAAAGAACATACTGGTAACATCTTGGATTCCAATACTATCATCCAGTAATCATCCCACCCGTATGATAGCGTATTTCATATTTCCCAGTATTTTCTGGTAAGAAGGTGGTAACTACCAGTATTTCCCGGTATTTACCCCCTGTCCGGGAAATAAGGCAACTGTCCGGGAAATATGCCAACCCTGCCCCAAAATGGCCTTTTTTGGCCAAAAATGGCCATAAATCTGATTTTTCCTCAAAAAGTATGAAAGATACAAGGTTCTAGGTTTCAAAAACTGAAAATACATTTATTTTTACCCTAGAAAAGACCTAAATTCATCTTTTAACAGGTAATTATCCCCCTTAAATGTTTTTTCACACTTTTGTCAGTCAAATGGTGGTCAGATTTTGAACCTTGTCGTAGGTGCTTTGCTCAAAAGAATTTCCTGCTTCATGTCATAAGTGATAAGTTAAAAATATCTCTTTAAATAAAAAAAAAGTGGGTATTATCATATCCCAAGCAGTACACATCAACAAAACAGAATACAACATCATAAATTTCATCGCGTCATATTTCACTGTTCAGACCACAGTCTATTTCCCATTTTAAAGTCCGACATTTTAGGCTTCAAGCCTCCAATTT
>JZLH01S0162407.1:23111-35122 GCA_001188425.1 Eucidaris tribuloides
CTGATACGATGTTCACTTTTTTGGCGCTGTACATGTACATGTATTACTGTAAATTTACGCGCGGAGCGCGCCGAAAATTTTGATACTTCTTGCTTTTGCCCCTCCCCCCCCCCAAAAAAAACGACAACTTGAAAAATTCTTAAAAAGTAATGCAAGAATATGTTTAAAAACTAGCGCTAGGCACTACAAAACCAATTAAACTATTACACAATATTAAATTTTGCGGCGCTTGCGCGAAAAATAGTTATCCTAGGCAATTTTGCGCGGGGAGCGCGCCAAAAATTTTGACTGTTTTTACCAGGCCAATGAAAATATTGGGACTATAATATGATACGGAAAAATAAATTGTAGTGTGTGAAGAAAAAACAACCACAGACTATTAAAATTTTGATAGTTATGCACACATGTATTCTTAAATTCGTGGGGGGGACATTTGATATTGTGTCCCCCACCTTCAAATTCGTGGGGGGGACATGTCCCCCCGTCCCCCCTAGGATTTGCGCCCCTGTAATGAGTAAGGAGATGGGCAAGAGATAAAAAATGTAATTATCTGATTCCCAAATTACGTCACCTTGGAAATATTCGAACACGTCTTTATGGAACAACTCTACTCTGACTTTTTGAAAAATTGCACACTTGTCTCCAATTTGACATACATGTGGTGCATTTCAATCAATAACGCATTTTATTACCAAAATAACTGTGCCCGTATGACGTTGATACGATTAGTGCAGAATATAAAATGTACGTTAACGTCAACATAAACATCGCAGTAAACCTATACATACTGGCACAAGACTATTGTCACGAAATACAAGAAGTGCAGATGAGTGATTATTGAAGATAAACTTATATCCTAAATCATACCGGAAATTGTAGTCAAGACAGGTCTTTGTTTCTTTGAAACAATTCTGAAATGGGCTTTTTAACCTGGCATGCGAGATATATACAGGCTGACCAAATAACGTTGAAACACAACTCGAATAACTTACAATAAAGGCTAGTATTTGTCCTTAATACTTTTCAGATGGCATCGTAGCATTGATCAATTTATACGTTTTTATATGCCGGGCTACGGGACGTATTATGGTATCACGCTCGGTGTCCGTCTGTCCGTCTGTCCGTCCGTTAACTTTTCCTTGTAAACGCCATAACTTCAGTTTAACTTAACCTAGCCTCATATAATATGGTGTGTATGATACTAGCATGGATCCCAGGAAGCGTATTGATTTTGAGGTCAAAAGGTCAAAGGTCAAGGTCACAGTGACATGTTTTCATTTTCCGCGTTACAGGCGGGCGTATTATGTGCTCGCCCCAGCGTCACTCTTGTTAAAAATTAAAATCACCTTCTCTATAAATCTTAAAACTAGCGCAGCCTCCACTCACACTCTCAATATTGCTCGTTAAAAGTAACGGAAAAAATGTGGGTACAGGGAAACCCCGGTTATAACGAGGCTCGGAGTAAAGCGACAGGACCGCTATTCAACGATGGTGATTGTCTCAGGTTCCCAGTTTCATTTACGTGATTGTTCAATGGAAAGAAGGCTGCCGTTCTATAGCTCCGAGCATCGGCTTATTGCGAACCACGAGTATGCGCCTTCTATAACTGACAAGCCTCGGTTATTTATCTGAAACCATTAAACACAAGAAAAACATCAGTAGGAAATTTTCTACGATTCCCACCAACCTCTCCGTGCTGAGTTCTCTACCGAGACTACGCGGGAATGAATTTTGAACACGTCTGCTTAGTCGCGTCGCTGACCAAATTCTAAATTTTGGCAACGCACAAAATGGCCAATCGTTTCAGAGCGCATCGCACTTCGGCCTGCCATGCACGCAGCCTAGCCATGCACAATACATGAAGTCCCTGACTTATCTGCAAGTGTGTGTGTGTGTGTATACACACACACAACTGCACAGTACATGTCACACAAAGCCTGCCTCCCGTACACAGTACTCGACGCAAGTTACGAGCGTGAAGGTTGCTGCTTTATTTCGAGGTCTAGTTTCCTTTATTACTCTGGATGAGTATATGAATGAAAAATTTATCAGCTTTCCGTTCATACCAGTGCAGAACAAGTAGGAAAAGCAGTTAACAGATGGGTTTAATGCCTAGTCCCATACATGTTATATTTTGTGTGTTACATTATGTGTACGTTTACAGCGAGGTACCGGTTACAACGAGGTAAAGTCGGCGGTCCCGACAACCTCGTTATAACGGGGTTTCCCTGTACTTTGTATAATGTATTTTGTATTTAAGAATAATGTTTCTATTTGTACTATTGATATATTGTTATATTTATGTCATATCCATGTAAACAAAGTAAATTTCCATTCATTTGGACAATAAAACATGAAATATGATATCTGAAATCTGAAATCATACAGCCACTTTCATACTAATATGAAATTATATTTTAACAAGTTCTTTCATTATTTTTTTTTAATGTTCAATATTTTCCAACTATTGATTATACTTAGTTGCTGTGATCGCTATTAATTTGTCGCCACAATGTTCTATTGCAAGTTGTTATTTCGAAGGTTCGTTATTCCGAAAGATTGTTTCTTCAAAGGTTCCTTGTTCAGAAGGATCAAATACCTCGCAATTTGTAAAAAGAACCCCATTTCATTCAGGTAAACACTGTACATGTGTGTGTTAACGAATAATGCCCCCAATCCCGCAATATTCGTTCCTCAAACAAATTATGTATTTCATAATGGTACTCCATATACCCCTTTATAATCCATTAACATAGTTATTTGTTTACTATAATACATATATTTTGTTATACAAAAATATTGGGACATGCCGATAGTCTGCGGGTCCGTTAGTCCCCGGGTCCGTTAGTCCGCGGGTCCGATAGTCCGCGGGTCCGTTAGTCCGCGGGTCCGATAGTCCGCGGGTCCGTTAGTCCGCGGGTCCGATAGTCCGCGGGTCCGTTAGTCCGCGGGTCCGATAGTCCGCGGGTCCGTTAGTCCGCGGGTCCAATAGTCCGCGGGGTCTAGATAAAATGATATGACCTTCTAGAATAAATAGCCCTGGGCATGCAATCGCCCCTGAAAACTAGCCCAAAGCCAAAGGACCGCATGTTTTATAGTACTCGGGCCGATAGACTGCATAGTCAGTTTAAACACACAACAGTAATTCACGCACATATTCAGTTCCCGCCCCTCCCCCTCCCAACTGCACGTATGCTCGTTCCCTATTTCTCCGAAAAAAGGGTAAATTTTATGGGAAATGAGGGTATTTAAGCATTTTTTCCCCCGACTTTTTTTTTTAATTTAGGGATAGTTTTCATGTTTTTGCGGGCCAAATCTTGAAGTAGGATCCCGAATATGATCCAAAAACCTGTGAAAAGGAGTTATTTTGCTAGCTCCTCCTTCAAAACCTCTAATATGGGGTAATATCAGCTTCCGCTACCAATAGGGGTATCTCTTAGAATCAGGAACAAGCATGCGTGTATGGATCACACCCTGTGTGTGTGTGTGTGTGTGTGTGTGTGGGGGGGGGTGTTCAATCATATTCGTAGCTCCACACGACCACACGTAGACACGTATCGCGAGCAATACACCTCTCCCCTTCGCTCCTCAATCCGCCTTCTTTGTAATAATCAATTATCGCGAGGGACACCGAGATATTCTTGCGTCAGGCTAAGCTTACGTCAGGCAGGCGTGCTCTCCATGACAATAGGAGGGCATTCTGTCCTTTGTCTGCTCAAGATGGCACGCAGCATTGAGAGAATATCTCGGCGTTCCAATGTCCACTGAATAGGGGTCGCATGTTGGGGAATCAACATTGGCTCAGAAAAATGGTCCTAGAATCATAACGACTTGCTCAAAATCAATGAACAGGGTATCATTTTGTTGGAAAAAGAATGTTGATGTACACATCCAGACCATTTTGCAGATGATGTTACATGTAAATGAATTAACAATAGCAGGCATTGCATTCTCTCTTGGCCATCCTGTATAATGTGACGTATATACTTTTCACCTTTAATGTGAGGTCAGCAAGGGGGTCATGCATAAAATATATCATGCAGCTGGAAGTAGAGGTTGATTCTAATGTTTGATATCATTTTCGGGAGATTTCATCACGAACAGCTCAAGATATACCAAATAATTTTGAGATGAATTCTTTATTTTCAATATTTCTGGTGAAGTGTTTCTTTAAAGGAGACATTTATAGAGGAACCAGAAATATGACGATATACATATCTACAGAAAGCTAATAAGCCGTACAATAAGCTTGAATGTCATTCAAGCAATATAACCGTCCCCTAAAAGAGAATTGAGAGTGAAAACATCACCCTAACCTCGGGGCCTACTGTGCTCATTTGCTGTCTGAAAACGGCCTTTAGCTGTGACGTCACAGACGGGATCGTGGACTTGCGGGCAACTTCCGGGTACATAGCTATACATACATATTAGATGGAAAGACAGCCCTGAACTTGTGTGTTATTTTCCCTTATGAAAATGAAAGGTAGGCCTTATACAACATCGTTTGCAATTTATGTCTCATTATTTACAACTTAATATTCTACTACCTATTGTTTGGGGGGAAAATAAAGAAAAAAAGCGGAAAAGACCGTCATCCTCCAAGGTGTGACGGCTGTGTTTATTGCGCTTTTCTGGGACGCTGCGTTCTCGCTACCACATGTCAGCCTGGGCGCTAGCCGCCCATCCTGAAAGTTTCAAGAGCTTAGCCTACAAGCCTGAACCTCCCCGACAACCCTGACCGACAAGCGTGAAATACTTCTGATACTGACAATACTGTCTCTTGTAAACAGTCAAATTTAAGTAATTCAACAATGTGATTGTTTTCGTTACTTTGTAAGTGCAAAAGAGTACCTCATTTCACTTACAATCCACAATAGGCCACGATGATAATCCAGTTCGTCTGGTATTCGCCGAATTTGGGGCGGGGTCGAGAACGAGAATGAAAGGGAATTCATGAACCACATGGGTCAGTGACCGCAAAACAAAAAACGGGAAGTGAATGTTGTGGGAACTTATCTGGCGCATGGCATTTTTACGAGGTTCCCCCAGATCCCTTGCCGACGAAGTGATTTGACCAGGGTCTGTAATTCGACCTATCTTGTCCTCATGACACGCGCCGTCAGGTCATTAACATTTTACAGGCTTGAGCTATTTTTAAAACAACGAATACTGCAGCTCCACTCATACTGTAGAATTCAGAGACAAGCCGTCTATCACTCGTCACTTTTTACGTTGAACTGGATCTGAACTGATCTGAGGGCTACCAGTCATCCCATTTCTGTCTAGTTTGGGCAATTGTTTTATATGTTCTGGTCTTTACTGTTCTATACCATGTGGAGGTGTCAGAATAACCTTCCGCTGTTCTTTGGCATTTGTCCGCAGTATGAACATCGAAGTCGAAACAGTATACTGTTATCCCGGACTGTTTTATGTCAACATGTCTAGTTCATTCAAATCCGATGGGTATTACTACACTTTCTATGGTGTCTTGCTGTTGATGTTGTGGCATGCATGGAATGCGAATAGATAACAAGAAAATTCTGTGAAAGGGTGAATTTAATAGTCTTTAACCAAGGAAAGAAACATATTGTAAGTATTATTTCTGACTAGGGATTTCTTGATCATGCTAAGTTAGTTCAAACGTGTCTAGTTGATAATTATTATGATAAATATATATGAGTAAAAAATTTACTATAAAATGGTGAAAAAAAATATTGTGAAAAATTCTGAATTTTAATCGTGATAATTAAGTGAATCGATTGAAAATCTAGGCAGCTTCATAATGTTCATTGTGATGGGAGAGCCAGGATGTGTGTGGTGTGTGTGTGTGTGGCGTACTCTGTAGTGTGAGTGGGAACTTTGTAAACTGTTTTTTTTTTATTATTGGCCTCGCATTACGAAGTTGCCGGAGGCATTATGTTTTCGGGTTGTCCGTCCGTTGCGTCGTACTCCGTCTCCGTCCGTTTCCGTCCGTCGTGCCGCTTACGTGCTCGTTACCGGAGCGATAACTTAAGAACGCTGAATCGATGTTGATGTAACTTAGACCGAAGTATGTACTAGGGGTGCAACAATTGAACTGATTAGATTTGGAGGTGAAGAGGTCAAAGGTCAAGGTCAAGGGCCTAAAATAATTATGTCTGATTTGGGCTTCGTTACCCTGCGATAAAACTTGTGAACGCCATCAGATTTTTTGATAGTATTTGTATTTGGGTGAAGTATGTATTATGAAGCAACAATGCACTGATGTAGATTTTGGGGTTGAAAGTCAAAGGTTCAGGTCACCGAAGGCCTAAATATGTCTGCTTTTGTCTGCTTGTTACAGCGCGCGATAATTTGTGATGGCCGTTCGGATTTTGATGTAACTTGGCGTGAGAGTATGATTATGAAGCAACATGAACTGATTAGATTTGGGGGTCAAGGTCAAGGTCAGTGGGCCTAAAATATGTCTGATTTGGGCTGTTACCGTGGATAACTTGTGACGGTCCGGGTCGGATTTGATGTACTTGGGTGAAGTTTTGTATTATGAAGCCACAATGAACTGATTAGATTTGGTGGGGGGTCACAAAGGTCAAAGGTCAAGAGTCACCGGCCTAAATATTCTGGCTTGGGCTCGTTACCTCGGGCGATAAGCTTTGTAAATGGCGCAGTTGGATTTTGATGGTAACATGGTGAATGTATGTATTGATGATGCAGACAATGAACTGATCTAATTTTTGGGGTTGAATGGTCAGAGTAAGAGGTCACAGGGCCCTAAAACATTGTCTGATTTTTGGCTCGTTACCACCAATAACTTCAGAAGGCTATGTTTGGATTTGAATGTAACTGTGGCTGAAGTATGAGCTGTGATTATCCGGCACCAATGAACTGAATAGATTTTGGAGTTGAAAGGTCCAAGGGTCAAAGGTCACGGGCCTGAATAAGATGTCTGATTTGGGCTCATTACCATGTTATACTAGAATGGCTGGTCCTGATTTTGATGTTACTTGGGTGAAGTATGTATTATAAGGTACGCTAACATCAGTTTCAGGGTTAAATGGTCCAAAGGTTGAAGGCACAAGGCTCTATTACTTAGTGTCTCAACGTAACATGAGAACGGCTTGTATGGATATTGATGTAACTTGGGTGAAGTAAGTGTTATAAGGTACCCAATGAACTGATCATAAGTTTTGGGGTTTCAGGGTCAATAGGTCAAAGGTCACGAGGACCATACTTAATATCTTTACAACGATAACTTGAGAACGGGCTATCGGATATTGATGTAATTTGGGTGAAGTATGTATTTGGGGCATAGATAAGATTTCAGAGTTGAACGGGGTCAAACGTTTTAATGATGAACGCGTACATTCATGAGTTTGGAATTGGACGGGGAGCGGTAGGCATACTCCATCGGCTGCGCGCAGCCGAATTGCTCTAGTTATTTTATGTTTTTATTGATTAATCATCACATACAGGAATAATTTTCATCCAAATTTTCACTAGTAAGAGGGGGTTACATAAAGCAAATCAAAGATAAATCATAATATTATACAAAAAGATTGGAGTGATCAGGAAATAAAGGAAAAAAAAGAGAAAACGGAGTAATAGTCACATCATTTCATTAATACAATATCATAAGTTACTGTTTACATGAGCAAGAACGCCCTAGAATTGGAACCAATCAGCAACAATTTTGGCAAAGTTATTAAAAGAAAGTAGTTAGAAAAACTAAATCATGATGCAAAGCCTTAAAAGCAAAAATCCTACGTCAGGGCTGGAAAGGCAGAAGTGAGGAGGAGACGACGCCGCCGCTCTAACTCTTCACACTTCGTGTGAGTGGGCCGCACGTTCCCCTCGGCCTCGCCTAGAATCATAGAAATACCCTTCATATGCCTCCACTGAACGGCATTCACAACACTGCCGACTGTTCCATCCATACTTGTAGAGAAACTCCACACTGGCGTGATGACAGATCAGGTGACCGGGGGGCCCACCCCCGCCCCCCCCCCGAAGTCCGCGCCCATGTCCAGGCCGGAGATTTGCACTGTGGTCAAAAATAGTAAGCTGGAGCGTGGGCGGGAGACAAGAGAGGAATGTTGGGGAACCGAATTTCATTTGCGGGATCATGCGCCATGTTAGGAGAGTGGCGGTAGGAATGAAGGTTAAACAAAGTGTGCAGTTAGAATCAGGTGGGTTGTGTTAGGTTACAGAAATCAGCGCATAACCAGAACATGGTGGCGTGGGAAAGATACTTTGGTAAACTTGATTTTTCTCGCGCTTCAAAGTACAGATGTGTTGACTAATTCTATAATCACAATTAATTAGCTGACCTGCATAAGATCATTTTTGGGATATAGCCGATGCGGAGTGTTGTGTTGAGAAGCACTGACAGCAGGGTACCAGGGAGCCTTGAAAATTGTACTCTAAATTGTTTTTCATATTTACCGCGTAAATGCAACGGGAAAGTTAATTAGAATCACTTCAATTCATTGAAAAAGCAAAATATAATTAAGAACACTCTAAATTCATTTTAAAGAAAATATCAGTTAATTTTTTTTCAACCAATTGTACCAACATTTCTCAAATAGAAATCACAAATCATTAACTTGATTTTTAAAAATTGACAGCCCGATCCCTGTTCAGGCAAAACTTTTTTTTTTTTTTTTTAAATAAAAAAAAAAATACGGATAAATATTTGAATGCATTGCCTTTTGCGTCAACAGTCTGTTATCCCCCTCCCCCTCCCTCCTCCTCCCTCCCTCCCACACTAACTATAATTTGCATGTGCCGAGGTTGAGACCCCCATTTTTCAGTTCAGTTTCACGACCTCCAAATTGTTATCAATCTGTTATCAATCACTCCTCACATAATCAATCATTCAATCCCCCCCCCCCCCTTGCACCGTAACCCGCATAACAAAACAACGGGAGGAATCGACTAGAGGAAAACGAAACCCATCCTTTGGTTTTTTTATGGAAACAACACAATGAATGAAAAACATGTTTACTTGTACATTTCACAGACCATCGATAACGCCGATAAATATTGTTTACAAAACATTGGACGCGCGTATTGGGAGGCCGCAATCGATTGTCGGTGTGGAAAGCTCTAGAGTTTTTTTTTAGTTTGACACACAGAGGTACAAATTTGTATCTCCTTTGGTATGACCTTTGAGGGTCCGTGGTATGACAAGAAGGAAACACAACATGTGATGACGAATTCTGTATCAGCAATGGTTTTATCGCGTGTTTTTTTTTTTTTTTAACACACTTACAGGTATCGATTCAGGCCGGAAAGAAATGTCTGCCTGTCCAGCTTTTGTTTTTGACTAATTGACTTCCCAATTTTATGCAGATGAAGGAAACTTTTTTTTCGTGCATTCATTAGTCTGACACCGACTGGATTGGCCGGTTTAATGACAGCCATGCAGGGCGGATTGGCTACCTCCTTTCAATAAAACCTCATTGATGGGAAGTTGGGCCATTCACTAGCTCAAAAGAACCCGCCGCTGGCAGCAGGTCTTTTCGGGCTAGCCAATCACCTGGCTAGCTTTATAATACTTAAGTTGGAGAGTTGTTGATTGACGGTGAACAAAGGCTGGGCCACCTCGTAGGGGAAATCGCCCTACCCGTAGGGGATTTTGCGCATGCGTAGGTTGTAGGGGATACCTCGGGGAAAATGACCTTGCCGTAGGGGAAACGTAGGGGGTTTTTCTATGATTTGTAGGGAATGTAGGGGTTTTGACCTTTTCAGAAATATTCGTAATTTTTTCCAAGGAAATCCGACTATTTCGCTCATTTTGTCCATCTCGCCGAAGAGAATTGTGATCATATTTTGGCATTTTTAAGGTTATTTTTTAGGGAAAAACATACCTTCGTAGCGAAAAAGTCGATTTGTTACGAAAGAGAAAACACATAGGTTCGTGATGGAAAATATGGTTAATTAGGCGTAGGGGGAAAAGTGTGTCCGTAGGGGAGAAATTACGCATAGGCTGCGTAGGGGGAAAGTCACAATTTTGAGTGGCAGCCCTGACGGTGAACAGCACGTTTTGACGGCTGGTGATCACAGATCAAAGATTGTAATGGTGCCGCTTGTAATGTTTTCGGTATTGTGCACCATGTGAATTTGCAAAAACAAAAAAGCCAACTTGTGTTTGCGCCGGTCGCTGAAGAGAAATACATGAAGTTTCCAGGAGCTTGGGGGAGTCGGTTCAGTTGGCATATCAAAGTCTATTGTAGGTATTGTGGTCAATAAGTGTGTTGGCTGCAAGCTAAATGCTTTACAATGTGTTTGCATTCAGCTGCAATCTAAGCTATTAGATATTACAAATTTCAAGCGCTTTCCTGCGCTTCGCGCGGATCGGGGGGGGCACACCCCCCTCCCGGCCTCCCCCTGCGCACAGGCTTCGCGTGGCGCGCGTTGGCGCTTTCGCGCCGATACTTGTTTTTAAAAAGCGACAACCCTGAAAGGGAACCTGAACGAGAACGTGTCTGGGAGGTCGTGTTCTCTGAGTCGGCGCCAGCGATTTGGCAGCCTTCGACATTATTAGCCGGATACTTTACTCTTTCCACCATGGAGAAGACAGGTTGATACTAATTAAATCATTATGAATAACATATAATCACAGAATAGACCTATATAGTCTACTGTAAACTTAGTATCAATTTTACACGAGCTGGAGTAAAGTGAGGTCGCGATTTGCTGGGTTACGATTCAGTGGTCGGCGGGTAATGCAGTTGTCGGCAGTAATCGGCGGACTCTGTGGGCAGTGTGACTGAGCTCGTCCGCCGACAGCTTGGGCCGCGGACGCGCGGGCCTGGTATCAGATGCGCATAGATGGTTGGCTTTACATTACCTGCGGCATGACAAAGATTTGTAAATGCGTGAGACACGTGCAGTTCAACAAAGCCAAACACATGTGTCCAGATTCAGTTTGTGATAGATAATAACCGTCTATTTTCTGGAACATTCATGAATTTGAGTCACTATGGGCTTGACGCCCCGGAAGGACCATCCAAACAAAATGGACGCAAATAAATCATCGCGAGCACCGATGCATGTCATGGCATTGTGGTAGCAAATGTTCAAGACACGCGGCAATTTCTTGTGGCAGCTATCAGTGCATGTGCAACTGTTGCTTTGGCATCTCCTCCCGGAGCGGCGGCGGCATACCCTGGTATTTCCCTGTTGTCTTCTTCGCCGCACTATCGCCACGACAACTTCCATCAAGAATCCTCATTTTTACTTTCTCACTCCACTCTTTTTCATCACTCGACAGCCTCATGCATCTGGACTCACCTCCAATAAAAGGCTATTTTGTACAAATTCCTTCGCCCATTGTTGATACTTTTGCCGTAATTCTAACGTAGGCGAGATCGAGGGCCGGATTTCACTTACTAACATCGATATTACGATTCATGCGGCCAAATTGATCGCAAATGCCCAAATGCCATCGCAGACGTCATCCGCTAACTTCGTTTGCGATGAATTTGGATTTCACTATAAATGACCATCGGCAATCAGCTGACGACAAAAAATAATTTTAATATTCATGACGAGCCGCGATCGCGAAATGTATGACGTCAAGTGTTGCTACTCGTAGGGGAACCCCGCTACGAGGGCATTTAGCCACTGCTCGCATAATTAGGGGATACTTTACTTGGGAAATGACGCTTATTCGCATAGGGGGAAGTAGAGGGGTTTTTGGATGTATTGGGTAAACATTTTCTGCAATTTTCTCCGCCCCCCCCCAAAAAAAAAAAAAATCAGAATCCTGAAGAAATCCTGTCAGGCCCTATAGGTCCTGTAGAGATTATAAATCCATTGTCCTAGTTGGTCACTTCACAGTCATACAACAGATGGAGCAGACAACCAGTCACGCGTCATAAACACAGTCAGATTTGTGACACACAAAATACACAATCAGACACAGGCGCCATAGACACACGTACAACAGACACAGCACATCCCACACCAACACACAGCCACATAAGACAACACGAAGCGCAACGACACACACACTATGCACACACAGA
>JZLH01S0162413.1:5525-17147 GCA_001188425.1 Eucidaris tribuloides
ACTTTTATGCATATCTATACATATTAATCACACAAATCAATAAATTTCTGTTATTTTTTCGGGCAAGCAAAAATTTCATTTGGGCAAGCATTTTCGAGCTGTTTGAAAATTCACTTGCCCGATCGGGCAAGTGGCCAAAAAAAGTTATGTAGCACCCTGCAGTTAACACACCAAAAAATCTGCTAACCCAGTAAGTGTTTTTCTCAGAAATATTTCTGGTTTTAAATTATTTGAAGTCTGATTTACATTCCATTTTATAATATGATATTTTTTTTCTTTTCATTGTAGGTGGAGCTAGTCCCAGATCTCCCTACAGCATTCCCAGGGACCGAAGCCTCTCTGCCAGCAGCAGTATCGCAGAAGACATCAGTATTAGAAGTGATTTCTCAGACAAGGAGAGTGTGCAGGACTCGGAGAAGTTTGACTCGGAAGATCACAGAAAGATTCGAGAGAGACTTCAGATGCTGGAGCAAGATGAGAAATCAAAGGACGTTGATGATATCTCCATCAAAACTAGTAGCCCTATCCCTGGGGCCAGACGATCTGGAGATGGGTCAGAGGCATCTGAAAAATCAGCTCTAAATCAGGTTGCTTTGACTGCCAGTCCAGTGATTCCACATAAGTATGATGATGACGACGATAAGACTGACAAGGATATTTCTGTGTCATCATCAGTATTGGAAGATATTGTTTCAGCAGCCAGCTTACGAACGCAGGATTCCTTTGAATCGTCGCCAAAATCCGCCGTTATCGTTCCAAACTTGCCAAAGTCAGACAATGAACTTTCTGTGGGTCATGAAGTCATTGAATCCTCACGCTTGCCAAATTTACCACAAACAGTAGTTTCACCCACCGGGAGCAGGGCGACTGTCAGTCATGTACCAGATGACGCATCGCTGAAGAGTCTCAAGTCCCAGTCCAGTTCCGTCCACTCACAGTCGACATCCCATCGCTCTGTGAGGTCTCCGTCTCTCAAGTCTGGAGCCAGTTACAGTGAAGACTTCTCGGAGTCTTCAACGCAAGAACACCTGCATGAATCCAAATCAGACACTGATGAGGACATTAGCGAGCATCTGAGTGAAGCGAGTGATGTCTCTGTTGCCAGGAGCACCCAGAGTCAACACTCTGGACAGTTGGTGTTTGATTTGAAGGAGAAGCCTGCACAAGAGGAGGAGGATCTTCAGCTCAGCAGAGACTCTCCAGAGATTACTATTACACCGAGGAGAATTGAAGATGAGGTGAAGGAACAAACAGAAGATGCCAAAGTTCAGCCTGAGAAGTCACTTGAGCCGACACCAGAATCAAAGTCAAAGGTAGGTTGGAAAGAGAGGGTAGGGTGCTGTAGCAATGTGATTTGCACATTCTTTTCTGGGGGAGGGGGGAGGGTGGGTGGGATGGGGTTGTGATACTGAAAGGGTAATACATAAAAATCCAGTTTGCCACAAATGACATTTTAATAAATGATTGTGCTAATAAGCTGCAAGTAAATGATAGGTTGGTGATTCCAGCATTCATTCAAAAGCAGTTGGTTATTGTATACATTCAAGTAATTTTCTTGAGTGAAAGCCAATCCCACCTTACACATGTCTGTGTATATAGTGCTGTAGGAATCCTCCGAGTTCATTTCTGTCCATATGCCATGTTTGCCATAACCTCATATTGAAGACTCACTAATGATACCAAGATGCACTTTTTTTTTAAAAAAATATGTTCTTATTTGTAGAATAAAACATCCTGTACTATCAAACTTAAACAGACCAGTTTTATACAAATCATAAAATGGGGCCTGTGACATTTCTAATTACAGATTTCAATTTTTTTTGTGTGTGGTTAAGTTTTTGATTTTATTCAAGTCAGGAAATGCATTTTATGAAACCCTTAAGTAATTCACTGCATAATGTTTCTATCTGATTTCAGGAGGACGTGTTGCCTGGGCTAGAAACTGGAGACAGAGTTCTTGTTGGTGGTACTCAACCTGGAACCCTCCGCTTTAAAGGTTACACACAGTTTGCTTCTGGGTTGTGGGCTGGTGTTGAACTTGATGAACCCCTTGGTCCCAACGATGGCAAAATCGATGGTATCACCTACTTCTCTTGCAAACCCAAGTTCGGTATTTTCGCTCCTCCAAACAGGATAACTCGGCTGCCTGTTGATCATAAAACCGAGAAAGAATCCTTGAAGGCTTCTGTTGAGGAGGAAGATGTTTCTGATAAATCCTCTATTGAGGAGGACATTGAAAGTGAGGCATCAGTGCGAACTGTGTCTGAAAGTGACCTGATAAGAAGTACAAGCGTCCGCAGCGATGTTGTGGAAGGGACAAAGAACAAGGATTTGGAGGTAGAAGATGACGAAAGTGAACTGTCTTTGTCTCAGCTCACATCCATTAGATCGGAGGAAAACGTGGGAGATGTGACGGATGAGGAGATGTCTGTTGGTGCCATTGATGATGATACTCTGGAGAAGTTGATTAGTCATGCAGCCGAGGCTGTGGAGTCCTTCTCCCATGATGAACCTGGCCTGGGTAAGATTGATACGGCATTGGAAACACCTCGCGGTCCTCCTGAAAATGACAGTCCTGAAATCCCAGAGATTCCCCACGAGAGTGAGAACAAGTTGACAGAAAATCAAATTGTGGATTCCATCACTGACCACCTGACTGACATCGTGGTTAAAGACACTCTTGAAGCCGTGTTGGAAGTCGCTGAAAAGCAGAAGGAAGAAATTGATGAACAGAAAGAAAATATTGGTGACAATAGAGGTGCTAAGGACAAGGAAAGTCTTCTTAAAATCCTTGTTTCTGCGGAATCACCACAAAGTGAAAGTAATGATTTGGAAGTTTTTGATGAAAAGGCTGATGTAGAAGTTTTAGAGAAAAGAGATCAATCAAAGGAGAATGTTGAAAAGAAAGCTGATTTGGTTACGCAGTCACTCATGAAGGAAGCCATTTCTGAATTACTTGCAGTTAGGAGAGACAGAAATGCTAAAATTGAACAAGCTAATGAGCGATTGAAATTGAAAGAAAGTGAGCAAAGTGATGTTCCTAGCCATCAGTTGATTGTGGACGATGAGGAACAGGAGTCACCCAAAGAGTCTGTGTCACCAGTACTACGGGCAGAGACTCCATACACACCCGAGAAAAGCCCAGAGAGGAGGATAGACACATCTCCACCTCTGAGCGATGACATCTTTATCAATCGTGTTCGTGTTGAGTCAAGTTCAGGAAATGACATTGTTCCTGTGGCAAGACCGGGGTCACCCGTGTTTGGTGAGTCTGGAAGTGTCAGTCCCGAGGCACTGAACGAGAAACTCGAACAACTCCAGCTTCTGGACAAGGACATTCTCGAAGCTGATCTTTTCGGCGATCAAGAGTGGTTTGATGATGAATTCGGTTCCATGGCCAAGAGTAAAAGTATCATCAAAGTGCCAGAGAGGATACCCCATGAGAGACCACGAGAAACACCTGCTGGAGTGGCTGCCCAGGAAGCTCTTGTTGCTGCCAAGCAAAGGCACACAGCCAAGGTAGACCTGAAGAAGATCGTAGAAGAGCCCTTTTATGCAGTGCCTCACAATGTAAAAGATGTGAAAGATCTCGCTTGCAAATCTGTCAAAGTCTTCCACGAAAAGGTGCTCAATGAAGAACCAATCGCTGGTCTTGCATCACCATCAGATATTTTAGGCACAGATACCAAAGGAACGGATATTGAAAGTACGAGTAGGCGAGCATACAAAAACTTGATGTTCACTTTGTCTGGCGAGGTCTACCAGGCGATATGCCATGAGCAGGAACCAACCGTCCAACCGCCGTGGATGAAACCAAAGCGCAAACCGAGGAGATACTTCTTCAAGCAGCCTCCACGCAATGTAGAAGAGATCACATCAGCTGTGGAAACCAGAGTGCTAGGCCTGGCGGGACTTGTTCCGAAGCCAAAGAGTGAAATGCAAGTCGCGAGCAGCAAGCTGAGCAAGAAGAAGGATCATGTGGATGAGATTCTGATCAGGGAGCTGAAGGCTGAAGAGCCAGAATGGGTGGACTATGATAACGATGAACTATCCGTAAAGATGCAGCTGGCAGATGCGCTCTTTGAATCGTTGCTGGTTGATACTGCCATGGCTCTGAATCAGATACAAGATCGGAAAAAGGCAAGGCATGCCAAGCAGCAGAGAGATCACTTTAGTCACCATGATGTGGAATTCTGATCACTCTCATGAAATGTGAGGTGTATTTCGAAGAAAATCACTGAAAGGGCTGCAGGGGCAGAGTACCAGTCAAAGGATGGCCCTCGGGGTCGCATTAGTCGGTGTGGTTGAAGTCTCTTCATCCATCCAAATGAGAAGTGTGTGATGGCATCACGAGATCCCAATATCTAATTAGGGTCTGTCGGTGGCCAAGTGGCAAAATGATCTGTAGCAGACATGATGCAGGGTGTGGAGATCTAGAGCCGAGTCTGAGCTCTAAAAGGCTTATTCCATCACCAGGAAAGAGGTATTTGACATCTGAATCAATTTGTTCTGAATTGTATTGTGTGGGAAGCAATGAGACCTGCTTAGTTGTGTGACATTCTCGTGTAAGAGTTGCATCAAAGCTGTACAAAATCTGATTCATTATGAAAGATGAATTTGAAATGTGGTAATTTGTCTCACTCTTGAATAACAGCATTATGCTCTGCAACGTGAATACTGAATAATATTTGATATTCCCTAACACTGAAGACGTTATGCATGAATCATTCTACTTATATGCTATTTACAGATGTTTGCTTGCCTTACATGTGTTATTGTACAGAAATAGCCGAAAGAATAAACTGGAAAGCACCAAGGCATAGTAGTAAAATCTCTAGCTACAAACATAACTGTTCCCTAATCCACCTGCACCATATTACAAAATACCCAGACAAACATTTTAACAGATAATGTAGAATAATGTCGTATAGACAGAAATTGTCATGCCAATTTAAAGCAACCCAATGATATGTGAAATGAATATGATAGACTTATATTTTGTCATATTGGTTGATTCTACACAACAAACATTTCATTTGATCAAGATTCCATGCATTTTTTTGGTACCTAAGTATTCTGTTAGATTCATACACTTGAAATATTTGCATGCATAACAATCTATGAATAATTTGCAGAATGACTTTGTCATTTTTACCACATTGTTACTGTTGGCTACATTCATTGCGCAGATATTACAGTTATCGCAAGGTTCTGTCATAAGTTATATAATAATGTCATATTACCAATTATAACTACAGCCTGCATGAAATGCTTGTATATTTAACCAGAAAACATCTTGCACCGTACTTATATACTTCTGGGGTCCATTCTGTAAGTTGGCCACAAACAAGCAAAAAAAAGTAGTTATGTCACGTAACAATAAACATAAATTTAACACTTGACAATAAACATAACTTGGAAGAATTATATGGTATAGAAAACTATACATGTACATGTATTGGGATTTTGTACATAGCTAAAATATGAGTAATGTGTGTGTGATGCCTAGGAAAAAATACACCATCCAATATGTCTATACAGTCACATATTACATATACACAGTTAAAGCTTCAAAATATAAATATGCAGCTTGGAAACTCCACAGTGTGTGAAGTATTGACAGACACCTATATTATATTGGAATTTATGCAAGTCGTTATATAGAATACAGTTGTTTTTGTATAAATTTGTGACACTGGTGGTTACAATTGAGCGCTAGAAAACCATGATGTCATTTGTATAATTCAAATATTTAACCAGTTTTAGGACAAACAGCGAAGCAAAGTAGACGTAAGCATTTGCGTTTTCTCTCCTGTATAGATAACTGTAGATTGATGGTTAAATTAATTGAAGAGGAGATGTAATTCGGTCTACATGAACTCCTCAAATCTCAAGTATAGATATCTCTAGTTGCAACAGAAGTTAACTCAAACTGTATTTCTGTGGATGTATGTACATGACAGGTGACAAGCTGCTTGGAATTTCACCTAAAATGCAGAGCCATTCAGTTGTATTCCAGTAAAAAACAAAACTTCACAAAAACAGCTAGTATTGCAAATACATGTACAGTATACAGGGAAATTGTTTCCGACAAATAACAGATTATAATTTGATATTACGCTATTCAAATTACAGTTTCAATTCATCTTCCAGGTCCAGTTATGTGTTCTTTGATTTTTATGTGATTTGTGATGTTACCAATGAAATCTTCCACGCTGGCCAGATTCATGTGCCTTTCAGTGTGGGGAGATGTGTTCTAATTTCAATTTACATAATCATTTGAATACAAAATCCTGTCATGCAACTGTAGACTGCAATAACAACTTATGATAACGGTCTTGGCAAAATCAAGTGCATGAAAAATATATTTTTCAAATTTATTTTTGTCCTCTTTTCTTTATTTATTGATGTATGAGAGAGCAAGTGTAATTATTTTAAAGTTGCACTTATTTTGCATAATTAGAAGATTGCAGAACGAAATATGTATAGAATTTGACTAATTGTATCACTCTGCACATATTTTAGTATCATTTGGTAAAGAAAACTGTGAAAACAAGGACCTTTTATAAAGTTGCTGTATTAAGTGGTATTCAGGGGTAATGTTAATATGTGTTTGTATTTTCTTGTAATACAAGATTTGTGAAAGTGCATACACACAAGTGCAAAGTCTATACAGGCATATGCAAATACAGTTCTAAGTTGGTCATTTACAATATTTTCTACCTGCATAACTCACAGCGAATGATGTTAGGTGTGTTAGATCTCTAATCCTTCATTCCTTTGCATGTACATTTCATACTTCTTAGTGCAATTGATGAAGAGGAAAATTATAAACTTGAAATTAATGTATGGAATTTTGTGTGGTATATCACATTATGTGAGCATGTATTCATGACTTTGTATGCAATGTATGAACACTAACTAATGGGCTTGACTTTTTTGAGCAAGCAAAGTCATGTATAGTTGTGTAAAAAAATTAAAAATAAAGAACTATTGCAGATAGTAGGATTACTGTAAATAAAATACATTATATTAAAATTGTGCTCACAGAGTTTTTAAGTATGGTTTAGATACATGTATAATGTGTCACAGATGAGACATTATTTAATTTTAAGATGACAGTAAGATGATAATTTGCAGCTGGATAAAAAGTATGATTAATATCAAAATATTTTGCAATTTTTCATATTTGACTCAATATAATAAATTCCAAGCCTGACATGTTCAAAATTGTATTACATAATTGCTGTTATATCTCTTCACAATCCTGTTGTTTAACTTAGTGTTTCAAAGACATTTATTCAAGACAGAATCAAAATGCAGTGGGGAACTGGGAGGTAATACATGATTTTTTATTCTCAATTTTTCAAGCTTTGACTAAAGTCCTATTTCAGTTTTATGCTATCTTTTCTTGTGAGTGGTAGGAGACGAGGTACATTCAGTCAGTGAATTTTATACATGGCTTTAATTTTATGTACAGTGTTATTCTCACACATCACAAGGGGTTGATCCTGTATTGTTTTAGTGTGAAAAAAGTAATATTTTAAGTGGTTTTATATATTGAAAATTACCGTAGAGTTATTTGGTTTGTGTTTTCTCAGGACTGAAATATGGAAATCTTTGTTGTATACATTTGTGCACGAAGGAAGTATGACCACTCGTAGAGATTGCTTTACTCGGAAAAAAAAACCACCTTAAATCTTACGGCAATATGAACATTCTTAACAAAGTGTATCATAAATCAGCAATGTGCATTATTGTGATGGTGTATATGGTTACATGCTGCTGCTGCTGTTGTTAAGTGTTCTTTGACAGGGTAGTCTCGTGAGTGAGCCCGCCCTGTCACATTGGGGCCCTGTTTCTGCTGCCTGAGTGAAGAGGGGACAAAATTAGTAAACTTGTACTTTTGTAAAAAAAAAATAGACACAGTGCAAAATTAAACAAATTCCTATTGATTTATCGATTTGTGTATATTGTATGTACTGATCACCATTTCTATCATGATACCCTGTATTGTATATAGATGTAACACTATGTTCAAATTGTATTTGTATATATCTACTACATGTATATAAATGTGTATGATATATGGGTATATGTGATATGTACATTGACATGTGGATAATTATATTATGTAGAATAAAACGCAATGTAAGAGGGGGCCCCAGATATTAACAAATGGATCTGTGACTGTGTTTCTTTGAATGTTGTATGCAGGTGGTATCGTGTATCATGAACATGACAACACATCACACAAACAAAATGCACGCTTGATAATCAGTTGCAATGGTATTGAAAATTTATATTTAGTTGAGAAAATAAAATGCCAGGGTAGGCTAAAAAATTTGTAGCCCGACTAAGAAGGAATTACGCTGCAGTAATGAAACAAGTCCGCACATTAAATTTAACCTTTTGATTATGACTGCATTGTTTCTTTTCAGATATCTGTTATTGTTTTTCTGTTAGAAATTATTTCATACTGGCATTTGAGGTTTCAGAAAATGGTAATTTTTGTCAGAAAAGTCATGGCAATCACTTGTCTTCCCAGAAATGGGTCACTGTTTTAGGGGCTGGAAATGCTGAAAGATCCACCCAAATGTGTTTATCACTGTTACGAATGCAACTTCATTAATGTGTAGGCCTAAAATGTGGCAGAGAGACTGGAAAGAATCTAGGAAGAGCCTGGTAAAAGCCCAGAAAGATGACCCTTATTTTGGAAGGGCAAGTCACTTCCATAAAAAATCTGCCAAATTGCCAATTTTCAGAAAACCCAAATGCCAATGTAAAATCATTTCTAACAGAAAAACAAAAACAGATACATGTATCTGGAAAGAAACAATGCAGTCACTATCAAAAAAGGTAGTTATGCCGCGTTTACACTATGTTCCCGGCGGCCACGGCAACCACGTTTCAGGCCACCGTGGACAAAACGGGATGGACGTGAGACCACGCAGAAAGACCCACTACGGATCACCTCCAAGTACTGTTACGGCCTACAACGTACTGTCGAGTTTTATTGCGTTCCCCTCTTTTCCTACGGCCTACTAGGTTTCTCATCCTCACCATTAACTACCGTGGCAAATTTTTTTGACGGTTAAAAAATCTGGCCCGGTATCCACGGCAACACGGAATGTCACGTTTGCCCAGCCCGTCCTCCCGCGTGGTCTCGCGTCCATCCCGTTTCGTCTAGGGTGGCCTGAAACGTGGTTGCCGTGGCCGCCGGGAACATAGTGTAAACGAGGCTTTAAATTAAGCATGATTTGTTTCATTATTGCAGCATAATACCTTCTCAGACTATGAACTTTACAGCCTACCGTTGTAATGGAGATTGAGAGGCTTGGGTTGAATTATGGATACGGTGGTGACTGGCCTAATAATGCTATCCTCTAATTGTGCCCCTCAGATAATAATTATTTCTATGGATGAATACCAAGTAGTATTGTGTGGAACATATGAAAATATGTGTCTTTTAATGCATACCTGTCCCATATCAAAGAATATTGTTTATATATATGCACAGCGACACCCCCTCCCCCTTCCACAAAAAAATGGGCACTTGTCTACATATATGTCATGCATACACACATACATACACACCACATACACATATATACCATACACACATACATAAAAACTGAATAAATCGGAGAGGTGGTATATACCCAGTGTAAATGCTGCGGAGATTCCAGTTTACAGTATTCTTGTTTCTCAACGTTTTGCTAAATTTACTGTTCAGCCTGAAAATACAGTAATATGAAAATATCAATCCAGTTTAGATATTATTTAACCCTAATATAACCAGGCTTCTTCAGTCTTGTCATCACTGGCGGGAGGGGGGGGGGGTTATGGCCCCCCCAAGATCTCGACCGTGGACGCGCGATCGCGCCGCGAAAATTTGCATGCACATACAGCTGATGTAATCTACAAGACTGTTTCATTAAATTTTCAAAAAATATATTTCATATTTTTAATAATTATGCCAAATTATGACACAAATCATATGTTTGCCTATAACTCACATAAATAGCTTTGTAGAATGCTAAGTTTTTGACGTGAAAATATTCCTTCTGACATTTGTGACAATTACCTCCAAAAGAATAAAATGTATTTTTTATCGTTTTTGTGAATTTCTTATGTATTTCCTTTTTTTCGACCCTTTGTTTTTTATTGTTTTTTCAATGAACTTTTGTCGGGGACTTTTTCTTGCGATCATAAACAGCACCAAAATTTAATCCATTTTCTACCAGTTAAAGTAAAAATAATCATACATCTATGATTTTTGGTGAAAACACAATTTGTATTATGCCCCCCCCCCCCCCCCCCATTGGTGGTATTAGGGTTAATACAGTGTACTGAACTTTCACTTGTAAGAGAACCACATACACAGGAAGCTGGAGTGGATCTCCAGCCTGGAAGGATTTGCTCTCTAATTCGCGAGAATCAAGCATGAACATACTTAGTATTGAAATTTTATCAGGCATGATAAAAATAGGACCCATACAGAGCGCCAACAGCAAGTTGCCTGTCACATAGGGATATTGATATTAGTAATTTTAGAATGAGTCAACGATTGACTACAAGATTTTCACACACTTTACTTGCATTCTACAATAGTTTCAGCCAAGTGAGACTACCCCAATTCATGTCATTTACCTTTAATTTCCCCAATACCCCAGTCCGTAAACAACACAGTCAACAAAACAATGTAAACAACTATGGAAATGGGGAAAATGAAGAATACCCTTACCTTACCCTTATCGACTGAAGAGGGTGTACTAGTCCCTGTATATAAAGAGTTGCGACATGAACGTCCCATTTTTTTTGTACACAAAATGGTGTGCAGCTTCTTTCTATTCACAACACCAAATTGCTCATTGCAATTGAACAGAAATGTTACGTACTGTTGCATTATATTTGGCACAAAATAAAATTATGGGTTGTCGCAACTGTCTATGTAAAGGGACTCCACTTCTAACTTGGTATTGTCAATCGGGGAGTACTCCAGATACGCGGTAAAACACTTGCAAAACCTCTCTGATTTACACATACTGCAAATGCACACACACACTGTTGGATACACTCCTATAGTACTACCATGTTATCTACATTTAAACTAAAAACACTTTAAACATACAAATTTTATGGTTAACAAAGTCATAGATTTTATTCCTATTATTTTCAATTTATACATTCCAAAATAATACACAACTGAGACAATACATGATTAATCAGGAATACACAATGGTTTCACATTACATGAAACTTCTGATTTACAAATTCATTTGTGACACTTGTAGTACATGTACAGGAAAACATGGGTATTTCACAAATTAAATGTACTTGAATGGCTAACTAAATGTGGGGTGGTAATTGTCCAGAGTAGTAATTGTCCTGGGTGGTAATTGTTTTCAGGGGTAATTACCCCAGGGAGGGGGGGGGCGGATTCTTACTGCCATTGTTGAGGAAAAATTTCTTTGTTGTCATGTCGAGTCATATTTTATCCCGATGTCGACAGTTGCTGCCAGAACAATATCGGAAAAATTTGGCTTCATATGACACTGAAAGTAAATGTTAGGCATTTATCTTCAACGTAGGACAAGAATGTCTGTAACATTCGGCTAC
>JZLH01S0162431.1:1619-13636 GCA_001188425.1 Eucidaris tribuloides
CAAATAATTTAGAAACTTGAAAATTTATTAATAATTAGCACAATTGAAAAATATCCTTTAGTGGTTTAAAAAAGCAATACAAATTTTGATCAATGTTTATGCGCGCTTTGCGCGAAAACAAACCTTGTATTGACAGATTGGCGCGCTCCTAAGAACAGCCGGCCGAAATGTGGCGGAAAATTTTCGCGTTTTGTCGCCCCCCCCCTTCAATCCGAAACATAGCATGGACGCCGCCTGGTAGCCAGGGCGGCAGCAAATCCATTTTCCAAATGTGTGGGGGGGGGGGGACTCACCAGGCGGAGCACCTGGAAATATTGCTTTATTTGGGGTTGGGGTCCAGGGCCTCGCCGTGGGCCCCTTGGAGTAGTCCGGGGCAAAGCCACCCGGCGCGGGGTCTAGGACCTAATTTTTTGACACTCTGATTGACACATCGATGTTTTTTTTTAAATGGACCAGCGAATAACTAATTATACAAACTGCTTCATTTCCAACATTAGTAGCACTTGCACTGTACAGCGCAGTCTCGATTTTAACAAACATAGATGATAAGTCTTGGTTGGGGATCAAGAGTAAAAGCCCCCTAAAGTTCACGAACTCCTAGGGCCAAGGGGCGTCACTAGACCAATTTTGAAGGGGGGGGGTGGGCCGTGGAAGTATGATACGCCGCTCATCTTACGGCGGGATAACTTTGAAAATACGCACAAAAAAGACGTGATCTATGCGTGGTCGATATCATCATTTTAAACGTATACTTTATAAAGATTATTAGGAATTTGTAGACAGGTTTCAAGAGATATCAGGATATTATATGAAAACAAACTTAGTAGTCAATCTTGGCGAGGAGGTGATACCCCTCCCACGGAACCTTTGGAACAGTATCATAGAAAAAGACGTGTTCTAGCATAGTAAAATACCGATATTTCACTGGTATATTTTAGCAAGTATTATGGATTGGTAGTTCAGACTTGCGAGGAGCCGGAATCAATTGATCGGGGAGGGTGTGGGAGGGATACTCCCTCGCACGGCAGAACTTTTGAAAATACGCATCGAAAAGACGGATTCTAGATAGTAAATACATTTTTCACGTGTATGATTGTGTAGCAAGATTACACTCTTAAGATGTTGGGCAACATATCAACAATTGGTTAAAATATTTATCCAACTCCGGGTAATTTTAAACCAATACTTGGTAGGTTCTCATCCAAAGCACACATTATTGGTTGAAACGACCCAGAATTGGATAAAGTTTCAACCAATTGTGTGTGGACAGTATGTTGCCCAACATTTTTACGAGTGTAGGGATTGGGTAGTCATACTTGCAAGGGGGCGAATCAAACGAGGGAAGTGTGTGGAAGGGGATATCGGCCTCTCCCAGGTAGGAACTTTGAGAAAAAGTATAGGGTTAGTAAATACATGGTAAACACATATTTTAAAGGTTTATATTTTATTGAAATTGTTAGGGGATTGTAGTCAGGTTTTCAAAAGATCGTAACAGACAATTGTGAAAAACTGTAATTGTGTTCTTGCGAGGAGACATATCAACGCGAGAGGGGAGGGTGTCTGGAGGTGGATACTCCCCCCACGGCAGAAACTTTTTGAAAAATACGCATCGAAAAGACGGGTTTCTGGGCAGGTAAATACATATTTTAAAATTTGTATATCTGATTTCTATCAAATTCAAGTGTTTGTTAGATTACTTCAGTTTATTAATAATATTTTTAACGTAAAACTTTTTTTTGAGAGGGGGGGGGCGGGGGCGGGAGGATCACCGCCTGTGCAGATAGTATTCGTGGAAGTGGCTTGTGGAAAAAAATATGAGCGTATATTTTATTACTGCAATTTGCGCGCGGAGCGCGCCGAAAATTTTGATACTTCTTGCCTTTTTTGCCCCCCCCCAAAAAAAAATACAAAATTGAAAAATTCTTACAACGTAATGCAAGAATATGTTTAAAAAGTAGCGCAAAGCACTACAAAACCAATAAACGTAAACAATATCCATTTTGCATTGCTAGGATGTTCATTGTTATTTTGCGCGCGGAGCGCGCCGGAAATTTTGACATTTCTAACCGTGCCAATGAAAAATATTGGGGCATCCATATTGGTTTGTCGCCGCTCCCCCAAAACACTGACAATTTGAAAAATTCAAATACAGCGTAAGCGCTACAATCCCAAAATTTTGGGCGCGCTTTGCTCGAGCCCTACACTTGTAATTTGGCCCGCGGAGCGCGCCGAAAATTATGACATTACCACCTAATATAAATATCGGGCAAATATATTGCCCCCCCCCCAAAAAAAAAGAGAAGTGACAAGTTGCGAAAATATGTTTAACACAGTATACCGGTGACTACAAACTGATACGAATGTTCACTTTTTGGCGCACTTCACGAAAAAAAATTCCTGATACATGTACATCGTAATTACTGTATAATTTGCGCGCGGAGCGCGGCCGAAATTTTTGATACTCCTTGCTTTTGCCCCCCCCACCCCCCCCCCAAAAAAAAAATGACAACTTGAAAAATTCTTACAAAGTAATGCAAGAATATGTTTAAAAACTAGCGCCCAAGCACTACAAAACCATTAAACTATTACACAATATAAATTTTGCGGCGCTTGCGCGAAAAATAGTTATCCTATAAGGCAATTTTGCGGACGGGAGCACGCCGAAATTTTGACTGTTTTTACCAGGCCAAGAAAATATGGGACTATATGTACGGAAAATAAATTGTAGTGTGTGAGAAAAAACACACCTACAGACTATTAAAATTTGATAGTTATGCACACATGTATCGGCGGCTTGCACGCGAAAATAGTTATCCTATATTGGAATTTGCGCGCGGAGCGCGCCGAAAATTTGACCAGGCCAATGAAAATATTGGGACTATTTGAACGGAAAAGTGAAGTTAGTGTGTGAAAAAAACAACCACAGACTATTAAAATTAAGATAGTATCACACATGTATTCTTAAATCGTGGGGGGGGACATTTGATATTGTGTCCCCCACCTTCAAATTCGTGGGGGGGGGACATGTCCGCCCCGTCCCCCTAGGATTTGCGCCCTGTGACCTCTAGTGTCAATATTACGGGATATATACATGTATTTTTGTTTTAATTCGTTCACGCGGGGCACTGTATTGTGAAACTCCACCGTCTGCCGTGGTGGTGGCGTCCCATGGCTCCTAACCACATTGTACGAAATTGCTCAGCCGTGGATAGATTTCGCTTTGAGTCCTTTCTTTCTCTTTTCAAAAGCCCCTAAAATGATTCAAGCGGATCTGTGGTGAGAACCAAATTTGAGATATTTTTTGCGGAAGTAGTATCAACTAATGCAGTAGTCATTTTATTACCCGAACCAGGAACTATAGAAATCCGTGTTGCAAACCGCGTAGTCACAACTTCACATTATCATTTTTCGAGGCTACAGGCGGTTGCGATAAGTTATACATCAGATCGGTTGCACGGTAGCTTGCTCAAGTAGAAATCTCTCACATATGGATATTACTGCATAGTTAAATCACTGGAAGTAACCCTGGTTATCACAATGGCGAAACTATTTTCTACCACTGGTATTTTGCCTGGAAACTCGATCATATCATTCATTAGTTGGACCCTCACTGCATTTACACTCGGTAAGTACGTAATCGTGAGTTTGTATACACCAAAATTAATTCAGACTTATATTTACCCCCATGCACAACTGTGTTTGTCCTTAGAAACACATAGTAACAATTTAAAGGGTTACCGATGATGTATAATGTTTAGCTATTGAGGTAGTAGTAGTAGTAGTAGTAGTAGTAGTAGTAGTAGTAGTAGCAGTAGTAGTAGAAGAAGAAGTAGTAGTAGTAGTAGTAGTAGTAGTAGTAGTAGTAGTAACCATAGTATTAATAGAAATAGTAGGAGGAGGATGAAGAGGAAGAGTAGGACGAGATAAACATTATACCATTATCCATTACATATCAAATCCATCATTATTATCTGTCAGCCTAGATTATCTACGGTAAAACGGGTGGGGGGACGCTGGCAAAAGTTCTCGGTTCAAATTAGCTGATTTAGATGCAACAATAATTATATATATACATGTAGGCTATATATAATAACTCGACAAAGGGTTTCGACAACCATCTTGAATAGTTGCAACAAGGATTTTGTGTTTTTCATATATTTAACAAGATCGTAATAATTCTTTCAACTTAAAGAAACTATAACACTGTGGAAGACCCGTTTAAAAAATGTCAAACTTTGCTATTATTTTGATATATCTGACAGTGTTTAAATGGACAAATAAACATCCTAGAACACAAAAGTTTGGACAGTTATGCTGTCACTAGTACAATATGTGCAGATACAAATCGGCACATTATTCTCAGCCGATAGGAAATTGTGCAACACAGTGGGTTCGGGGGTCGGGGGGGGGGAAAGCTGGAATGGTCTCTCAATGATCATTTTAAACTGCATTTTTTTTTCAGAGCTTCATTTTTAGACCGTATCAGAGACACGGGTAGCATGGGGAATCATGTAGCTCAGATTTTTAAAACTGGGAACATTGTTATACAATGCCTTTAAATGCAATAATAATAATAATAATAATAATGGGTATTTATATTGCGCACATATCATGGGCGTAAATCCGTTCCGAGGAGTGGGGGGGGGATGATCGATGATATTTCCAAATTTTGGCCCAAAATTTTTGGGGACACCCCAAAATCATGGGCTTATTGAACGTGGCAAACTACCACTATCTCTACCCTAAAAATGGCATATATAGCTTTTATTGTGATTACATGTTTAGACACTTATCACATAATGTGTTTCTGGATCTTTTTGCTGTAATATATAACACTAGATAATAGCATTAGATTTTGCAGTTGGGTTTCATGGCCTATATCAATGAACTGAGCGAGGCGAAGCGAGCGAGAAAATTTTTAGGACCTCTGAGAAATGCATGGTGCTCTAACTAACATACATATTATAAAAGTAGAAAATGTTTCTGAAATGTCTCAAATTCAGAGACTGAAAAGACCTCCAAAACATAATATATCAAAAAATTGGCGAGCGAGCGTAGTGAGCGAGCCTGAAAAAAAATAAAGTAAGTTGCTCTAAGTCGTTTCAAATTCGGGGCACAAAGTAAAGAGGAAAAAGGAGGCATTTAAAAAAACAGTATCACTTATACAAAAGGCGGTAGCGGCACCTAAATTAAAACAGGTGCCTCTAAAATGTGGAAAAAAGGCCATTGTCACAGGGGAGGCTTATCAGAAGTGGAAAAATTGACAATTGTTAAAGAAAACGATTGCGCTCCTTATGTCCACATGTGAAAATATCTGAGTTTGTTTTCTACATTTTGTTGATAATAAGATGTTTAATTAGGCCTACATTTTGCGTTATCTGTGCTCTGAATAGGGATATGGATAGAATGCCCATTTGGACCAATGGAAAACACGTTAGTAATGAATATTAATGAGAGATATTAAACTGGAAACATCAGGATATTCAGATAACAATATCTTTAGTATATTTAAAAAACTATATAAATGTTAGTAATAATTGAATAAACACAAAAACACTTATTGAAAAGTGGAGGTATATTTGTACAGAACATCCCCTCCTTCCCGAAAAGTGGTGGGATATATCCCTCAATCCCCCCCCCCCCTAGTAGACTTGCTAAGAGGTTGAACGCTGCATTTTTTTAGTACAAATGTCCCGCTTGGCATTAATGTTCCTTGGGTCAAAAGAAAAAGATTCATCCAAAGAGACACTCTGTATCTATGCAAATAAGCCAGTTATTTGCATAAATTTGCATATTTTATGTCTTTATTAATAAAAAAAATAATTAAAAATATATGTTCAACCCAAACAACTCTAAAATTCAGCACAAAGTCTCTGTGGAAGAAGGGGAAGAAAACCTTGATAAAATAATTGGGGTATCCATGCATGTAATTACTTAATTTACATAAATTATGCAAATTAGTATTAAAATAGAGTAATTTTCATGGATTTTGAAGTATTTATATGCAGTGCATTATGATATAAAGATATGTTATGGTGTTAAATAATGTTAAAGTATAGTATTCATGCAAAGAAACTTACTTGCCTATGCAAATAACTTCTAATTACCATAAATGCATATTAATGTATAAAGTACAAAATCCCATGATCAGTGTTAAGACAACTTTAATCACCCAATACAAATTGTGTATTACTTGGTACAACCTTTAGCTGGATAAAGGAAAAGAAGACCATCATGACGAAACTATTTGTCTACGTAAATCATTCCCTTATTTGCATAAATTATGCAAATTAGAACTAAAATATATTTTTTTCATGATTTTGAACTATTTACATACAGAAAATTATGAAATAAAGATGTTTACTAGGTTTGGAGGATGGTACTTCATGCAGAAAAAAAACTTATTGCACTTTTGCAAATAACCTCTAATTACCATAATTGCATATTAATGTGTAAAACTGCAAAATTACATACACAGTGTAAATACAACTTTAATCACCGAACTCAGATATCTTACTCTGTACAACTTATTAAGAAATGAAAAGAAATACCTTCAGGAAGAAAGTATGTGTCTATGCAAATTAATTCTTAATATGCATAAATTATGCAAATTAGATATGTGATGATATTGAAATTTTGAGTATTTGTGTGTTTGTGTGATTAGCAATTCACTTTTCGTACATAATGCAAATTGTCTAATAATTATCAAATTTTGAAAGTACAATAATATCGCCACACAATGTTGTGACTCATTTGAAGTTTTGCACAACTTTTGAAAACAAATTCGGGAGAAATATGTATACTATTGCGACATAATGTTGATTTTCGTACCACAATGTCCATCAAAAGCTCATTTTTTTGTGATTTGTGTATAAATGATATTGATGACATTGATATTACTGTTATTGATTAACTGATTGAATAATTTGTGCTAATGGTGATCGCATAATGTCCTGTAATAAATGTTACTTTAAAAAATAATAACAAAAGTATGAAAAAATACACGAAAAATACATAAGAAATCTGGTAAACTAAAGAATTCGTTATGAAAAAGTTGAATTTAGCATTTCTCGTAATGAAAACAAATTAATTAAATTAAAAGAAGATTTCTAAACAAAATGATCAAATATTAAGCGGGCTTCTTTACAGGCAAAACATTATTTTTGGCATGAATTTGTATCATGATAATTAAGAAATAAATCATTTCTGTTGAAAAAGTAACTCAATGTTGTAGACTTTTTGATTATGTAGCAAGGGACATTCATTATCTGACTGCAAACAAAGTACGTATAGTCCAGTCTTTTCAGGATTAATCTGTTTCAAGCAAGCCCTAGCTCTGCTGGTTTTCCAATATCGACACACACAAAAATCCATGCTCAATCAGTCCCTTAATCTTCCCTGTATAGGAAATGAACATGCTCACTTACTATTTTGTTATAAATGTTTAGTGTATTCCCCTTTCACGGGCTAGGTCTTAAGGAGAGTAAAGCCTTGGAAGCCCAATTTCAAAGCAATGCAAATTCTGTTTTGTCAAATTCACTCAAGTCATAATTATATCGAGTCTATTCTTATCAAATCACTACTGAATTAATGTTTTAACTCATTAGTACATTGTATACCTCTGCCAAATGAAGTCTGAAAAGGAATATAAGTCAGTGTGGAGTCAGATAGTCACATCTTTTGGTCTGTGTATGGTCAGAAATTGTAAAAACCCTGTAGAGCAAACTCTTTACCACTGTGACAGTTTTAACCGATTCAAAACCAGTTTTGTCCACATGATTACCTTAAAATGCTTGTGCAATATACACTTTCAAGTGTCTGAAAAGACATTACAATTATAGTAACCACATTTTGTGAAGTTTTGTAATTATTAGGTCTACATGTACTCAAAATTTACGTTTTTGTCCAATAACATTGATCAGACATTTGGTTCAATTTTATTATTCTTTGCGGGTAGAGTAGGGTTGTTACATATTGCTAAGTGTGATTGCATCATTCTATAAATTTATATTTTTATCAAAGTTATTATGATGAAATTACTTCAAGCTCATCCGTGGACATAGACAGGGAACTTCTATTTTATTCTTTACTTATCCAGAGGTCTTGTCGAATAAAGTTAGATAAATATTTTCTGCAGGAAGCTATTATGGAACATGTGTGCACACTTCTATTCTATATTAGTCCAGTAAGGCAAAGAGAGAAAAACTGAAGCAGGACCATGGGAAGTGGAAGGAGTATTTAGAGAAAGATAGAAGGTGAAAGGTGGTAGCAAGTGAAGAATACATCGAACTTTATCCGTCAGTAACTTTTCTAATTATTTTCGCAAAATGCACTTTATGAGTGATGTGCAGTCTCCTTCTCTTAGACATACATGTAGTTCATAAAATATGTAGAATTCTTGCCATATTTTATTTTTTCATGTTACCATGGGGGTGTGAAGCAAAAATGTCAAAAAAATATTTTTTTTATGAATTACACGGCAATACCCCCTTAATTTCTGTCTTTGAAAATTTCATGGAGTACCCCTTCTGCCCCCCCTTCCTTGCTCAGACCCCCAAACCTTAACCTATCACTTTAAAAAAGGCAATGCCTATCACATTCTTTACTTCAGTTTCAAGATCATCCCCTAGTTATTGATTCATACTAAAATATTAGTACATGCCTTACAGTTTACATACATTACAAAGATTTTGACATGAACATGTACGTTCAACCCTTCACGTTTTTGCTTGTGTTTTCTGTTCTTCAACTTTCAGATTGCTCTTGACTCTTGTCATGGTGTAATGGCATCCCTAGTTACATGTTATGATATACTGAAAAATAAAAGTCATCGTTGTTGCATCAAAGGAGATGTCGATCTTGAATGTGTCCGAATGTACATTCGACCTTTATGGAATGACCCATTAGGAAAATATAAGCAAAGTAATTATCATAAGCTAATTAAGCAGGGGTCGACATATAGATACTGGTAGTGCAATGAATCCTTTCGGTAAAGCCTCACTAGAAGGGTAAACAATATTCAGGTCGAATGTTGTCCAGAATATGACAGTTAAGAGAATATCATTTGTTTCAATACTATTTTGCATAATATATGCTGTAAACAAGGTCAATTACGCAACAAACTGTTGCATAGATCTGTGTAATTTTTCTCCTCATGCAGCACAGAATGTTTATTTCAGTTGTGACACAATGTTTAGGTGGAAACTAGTTTAAACTGTAGAAATTACCAATGTTATGCTAGAATTAACATAATTTATGCAAATTGGCAGTGATTTGCACAGATACATATTTTTGTTTATGAATGTTTTCTTTTCCTCCCTTCATAGACATTTTGTACCGGGTAGGACACCTTATTTTGGTGCTTAAAGTTGTATTTACACTGTTCATGGAATTGTCTACGTTTATACAATAATATGCACATATGGTAATTAGAGATGAATTGCCTAAATGCAATAACATTCTGTGCCTGAATACTCTTCTTCAACCACATTTAAGAATTTATTTCATAACTAATTTACTGCGTATAAATGATTCAAAATCACAAAAATTCTGTAATTTGGTCCTAACCAAATTTCTAGCATACAATTCTAGAAATATAGTGATGATACATTAGAGCTTTGGTTAACTACAAATGTAATGTTTAGTTTCATATTGGACAATAAAAACAAATTTTCAACATGGACTTGGGTCGTTTTTATATTCAGTTATATATGTAGGTACCTCATTGTTTTTCAACATGTGTCTTCTGCTGCTTTTACAGAAGCTTTGTACTAAATTTTATATTTGCATGAGGTTGCCATATAGTTTTACAAGGACTTTTAGTAAACTTCTTATTTCTAGAGGCTAATTTACATAATTTATGCTAATTAGGGCTTATTTGCATAGATACAGAGTATCCCTTATACAATTTTTCCAATTGCTCCAAGGCATATGTCTGCTAAGTGGGACAATTGTACTAAAAATTGCAGCGTTCACCCCTTTTTTGGCACTTAACAAGTCTACTAACTGGAAGGGTGAACAATATTCAGGTAAAAATAAGAAAAAAAAATGAGAATTAAGAGAATATCATTATTTTTTAAAAACTTATTTGCATATTTCATGCTGATTGCAAGGTCATTCACCCAACAAACTTTTGCATCTATATTTATATTTCTCCTCATGTAGTATGGAACATTAATTTCAATTGTGACACAATTTTTAATCGGGAAATGGTTTTAAAATTGGAAATTTTATGCTCTAATTTGCATAATTGATGCAAATTAGGCGGTAATATGGATAAATAAACAGTTCATTGATGAATGTTCTCTTTTCCTCCCTCCACAGACAGGTTGTACTGAGTAAGATATCTTATTTTGGTGACTGAAATTGTATTTACACTATTCATGGAATTAGTATGTTAACTCATTAATATGCATTTATGGTAATGGGGGATAATTTGCATAGATGCAATAACTTGTTTGTGCCCGAGTACCTTCCACTAACCCCAGTTAACACCTTTATATCATAATTTTACTGTGTATAGATAATTCAAAATCATAAAAAGCGTAATTTGGTACTAATTTGCATAATTTATGCAAATTAGGCAATGAATATCACAGACAAATAGTTTTTTCATGTATAGTTTCCTTTTCCTTTCATCATAGTTAGGTTGTCCCAAGAAAGACATTTTTTTTCGGCTTCTAAAGCTGATTTAATAAAGTTCAGCGCATTTTGCAGTTTTATGCATTAATAGGCATAAGTTATGATAATTACGGATTATTTGCATAGATCAAAACGTTTCTTTGCACAATGTCTTTCCCAAACCCTGAGACACATTTCTACCATTTATTGTTTTCATTCCATGTTTATTGGTATTTTTATTTAATTTAAATTATTCAGAATCATGTGAAAAATTCACATTTTTTGTTAAAAATGTGTATAATTTATGCAAATTAGGGCTGATTTGCATAGATACAGAGTTCTTTTTTCAACAATTTTCTTCTGCTGTTTTCACAAAAGCTTTGTATTAAATTTGACACTTCTATGAAGAAGCTATATATTTTTACAAAAATTTTTGGGTAAACACTCATTATAGAGGCTAATTTACATAATGTATGCTAATAAGGGCTAATTTGCATAGATACAGAGTGTCTCTTTGGACAGAAATATTCCAATCAGTTCAAGGAATATTCCTACCAAGAGGCACAATTGTACTAAAAAATGCAGCGTTCACCCCTTTTTTTGCAGTTACTAAGTCTACTATCCTCCCAATTTCCCAATTTACAACAGTGTTCTTTAATTCGGGCAGTTGGGATTGCTGGTCTCTGCATGTCTGCCAGTATAATACTTCATTCTAAAACCAATGTTTTGAATAAATATAGGTTAAAAGTCGGAAATATACACATTTTCAAAATGATCGATTATAACTATACTATCATGCAGTGGAGACTACCTTGAAAAACGAGGCCATACGCAGGAATTTTCCGGGCCGAAATGTTCAAGTTATTGAGGGAAAGTGCAAGCGAGGGAGCGAAGCGACCGAGCCAGGAGCTTTTGAGTGTTTTAGAATTAAAATTGGACTATCTCAAGCATTTTATAGGCATTTCAGGAGATATTCTCACTATATAGCAATTTTATCAATGATTAATTAATAAAAAATTATATTTTTTCTCGAAATGTGGGGGGGGGGATGATTGCACAGGCCATCCCCCCGCCTCGAAAAGTGGGGGGGATATAACCCCCGCATCCCCCCGGGATTTACGCCAGTGACTTCCCGTCCCTTCCCTGCCATCAAAGTAACGTGATCTATTATTAAAGGTATTGGCTAACATTTACCACAGTTAAAAAAATCTGAGCCGCATGATTCGCCATGCTACCAGTGTCTTTGATAAGGTCTAAAAATGAAGCCCTGAAAAAATTGTATTTCAGAATGATTATTTAGTGCTTTAAAAAAGTGAAAATCGTAAGTTGACCAAATTCACTTGCCTATTTCCTCCCATAGACTTACTGTGTGTACACGTAGGTTAATAAAACCTTTT
>JZLH01S0162431.1:15848-40956 GCA_001188425.1 Eucidaris tribuloides
CATGAACGACACACTGTAATGATTAGAGCTTTCTCCCGTTGCTTCCGCCCGAAAAATAAGACATGTGGCGCGGAAGGATCATCACTTTTGCGTCTTGCTACTCAAAATTGAACGAATATTACAATGTGCAGAGGTGGATTTCCCCGTGTCTTCCCATTGCCTAGCCTGCGAAGGGTAACTATCTACAGCGTGTCCCAAAGAAAATGTCCCTCTGATAGACTGCTCAAATAAATCCAAAATCAAGTATCATTGATATAGAAAGCACATTTTATTTTCTAACTTTTGTGAAAATTTAATTTGTCTCGTTTCATTGGTTTTGAATACACAGTCTATCATATAACAGCAGTGCTTTTCAGCCAATTCCAAGTTTGTAATGCTACATCAATGCATCAACCTGAATGGAAATCAGGTGAAAGGACGTTCAGGAGAACAATAAAAGTTTACAAGCAAGACGTGGAAGCACAAACCATAAGTGGAACATACTCTGTGAAAGCAAACACGACCAGTGGAACAGAATTTTGATTAGTTTGATAAGTCTTCGATGTGCCTTTCTGTTTTTTTTTTTAACTTGGAATGGGCTGGACAGCACTGCTGTTACATAAGAGCCTGTGTTTTCAAAACCAATAAAGCGAGACCTTTAACACTTTCATAGGAATTACCAAATTAAGTGGGCTTTCTAAATACATGTACGTAAACTTAATTGAGTATAAAACTTGATTTTGGTAATTATTCTGTGGTCTATGATAGGAACATTTTTCTAGGGACACGATGTATATTGGAAAGAAGAGGAGACACTGTCTGTACACACGCTGCAGGCTTTACCGCAATCACGAAATCGCTATTTGCATATTCTACAAAAGGATTACATTTTACAAGTGATAATACATTTTTTGAGGGAAATGATCTAACTCTCCTCAATGTACATACTACATATGGTGTCAATTTTCAACACCCTCAGTGTTTAAGGTAACGATCTTGGTGTTGGATGTATTTAGCTGTCTATCATCCATGGCGTTGAAAGTCAACACCACTTCTAGTATCTTTATTTTTATTGGATAACACCATTGGTGTTTAATTTAACACCTTAATTTTTGCAGTGTGATCGTTGAATGTGAGCCGGGTAAGGGCAATGTGCCCCTTCCATTTTCTTTCAAAAGTCCAACTTCGAACAAAAGCGGAAAAATAGGATCAATTCTTGATATGGTGTGAGCAGAGTAGATCTAAAAGCACTAGAAAGTTGAAAAAATATCTTCATTTTTTTCTCAATAGTATTACTCTTTTAACAGTTTAGCCCACTTTTATGAAGTCATCGCAGTGTTCTTATTTTCATGACAAGCAGATATCGTTGAGTCCGTAATTCTGATACAAGATAAGGAAAATCGGGGAGGGAGGGGGAGGAGCTTGAAATAGATTTAACCACAAACTCAGACTCTGATCTTTCTGATGAGGTATAATTCAGATAACCTTAACACCTTATTAACCCTTTGGATGCTATGATGTTAAATATAGTCGAAAATCGTCGGGGGGGGGGGGCGAGATTTTCGACTAAATTAATAAAATAAAAACGAAAGACATTCAGAATCTATTATTGGTGTGACATGACCTTTGGGCATAAACCTTTCAATTAAAAAAAAACTCGCCAAAACTAAACTTGCGCTTTGAGGTATCATCGCCAATATTCTCGTACTAACGACAAGTGGATTTTTGTTTAGCCCAAGGCATGCAATAGCCTATTTTTTCAATAGGATTTCCGTACTCAGATTATAATAAGATAGTTGAAAAGAGAGACAAATTATAAATGTGGGTGAGGGGAATAGTTGCAAAATTGATTTAATAACTACATGCTTAATCCATAAGATCCATTTTGCTGACAGGGTCGGACAGTAAGTTGGAGCAAAGAATATCGATTCTCAATGTTTTCAGGAAGATAGTATGATCCCTATTTATGCGTATGCTGGTTGGGGCCAATGATGAGTAAACAAAAAGATTGGTAATTTTGTTGGGTTATCAATATCTTATTCAATGTCCGTCACAATATAAGCATTTCTGCAATCGTAATTATAATTATCATTACAATGGTTTATTGAAAAACTTTGCAAAAGGTAACCCAAAGGCTGAAGTACAGTGTGTATCAATAAAAAGGTAATCCATGTTTAGAGCTTAAACATTGCCAACTATTTTTATTTTAAAGATTTATAACTATACTATCCCTAAAGAGCAACTATTCCTCTATCCAATGATACCTCACTTGCATCACTCTTGTCATGCATGACCAAGTACATTGATCTTGAAGAGAACAATGTCAAGTTACACTTTTTCCAAGTTTGGGTCAATGGATGAAAGAATTAAGACACCGATGAATGGGTTCATGTTTTAAAGAAGAGAGGTTATGTCACATTTCATGCAAGTTATGCCAAAACTTGGAAAAAGTATGACTTGACATGGGTCTCTTCAAGAGCAATTTACATGGTCATGCATGACACCAGCGATGCAAGTGAGGTATCATTGGAAAGCGAAAAGGTTGCTCTTTAGGAATATTATACTAAAAATCTCTGTAATAAAAAAAGATTGGCAATATTTTAGCTCTAAACATGGATTACCTTTTTATTGATACACACTGTACATTGTACACATATAATTCGTTAACTTTCAAACGTGCACCTAATGATTTTTACATATTATTTCATTTCGTATACGTTATCAGTTACCAGTCAGTCATGTAATCCACCAGGGTGGCATGCCTTCGGAAACACCCTCTATCTTGCAGTGAGAGCAGAACCTACCACAACATTCGACACGGCTAGAGGTATCTGTAAGAGTTTTGGTGGAGATCTAGCGATACTGAGAACGCAGGCAATTAACGTGAGTGAGACGATTTGCTACATGTTTACCTTACGTAGATTTTTTAAAAATAATATTAAATTAATCGAAATGTGAAGTGTTGTACGTGCTACCTATTCAGAAACAGTAAATCAATTAACAGATAGGAATATTCGTGAGGATTACATATCAAATGTGAGAAATCTTACATGTATGGTACTGAAATGACTCTAAGGGCATTTGACCATCTCCATCAACTAGACCAAGCGAGTTCCCTTAAAGGCAAGGTTCACCCTGACATCAAGCTGGTTTTAATAAAAGCAGAACAATGAGAGAAACATATTAATGATAGTTTGGCGAAAATCCACCAAAGAATAACAGAGTTATGAGATTTCAAAGTTTTGAATTTGTGACGTCACATGCGAGCAGCTCCCCATATATCATGTAATATAAATTCCATAAATTGCAATTTTTGAATGGTTCATGATAATTGAATGGGGGGTTTTAATAGAAGCATGTATGAAATAATGTTTCAGATAATATATTGAATGCACAGGTAAATTCATTTTCAAATTTTTGAGAAAACTGCACTTTTATTAAATTTATATCACATGACAAATGGGGAGCTGCTCGCATGTGACGTCACAAATTTAAAAGTTTAAACTTCCATAACTCTCTTATTCTTTGGTGGATTTTCGTCAAACTTTCATTAATATGTTTCTTTCACTGTTCTACTTTTATTAAAACCAACTTGATGTCAGGGTGAACCTTGCCTTTAATTTTGATACACCAGTTCTTTACACACGCCCTCTATCCTGCCTACCCTGGTGACCGGACGGTTCCAGAAAAAAAACCCCGAAATACAAATAAGTGAAGATATCTTTATATATTAGTAAAACATGTAAATTAAGGTATATTTGAAAAGCGTATTTTCTCTTCCTTCATTCAGTACCAGTCACAGATACTTTTCTTTACGCATGACTGAGTAAAGACAATCAGAAGTGACACTATCACAAACTTATTCAAACGAGCAAATCTGACAATCAAACAACCATAATCATTCAGGGTATTGAAACACTGATAACCCCACCGTGAAAACAGAGCAATGCCTGCTTGAGAAAGTTCATTGTTTTCCAAAATTCATTGACCCCGCTACATTACCTTGCCAACATGATAGAAATGCGAGCCATGGTGGAAAATCAGCCTTGTGTGAAATTTTTGTTTATTCCATCCCAGTTGCTGATAATACATTCGTTTTTAAATTACACTAAAACAAACATACTTTCATTTTACTTGTTCTCTGGCATACATCATTCACTTTATACAAATAAGGTGTCAGATAAAAGAGGAAATATTATATTAAAAAAAAATACGTGATATCTTTCTTTTAAAAAGTACATTTAAAATCCACTCAAAATTGGAACTTGTTCGGCCAAAATAAATGTTGGTAGCACCACTGCCAATTGTTTAATTGAATTATGCGTGAACGATGAATGATAAGTTGTGCATAAAAAACAGCAACAACAGAGCTTTACATGTATATCTCATCAAAGAAATTATTCCTAATAATGCAATATTTTCGTAAAATATGTGTCATTAAAACTCAAGAAACGAACCAATGGATTAAAAACACAAATAAAAAAGTCAGATGAACGATATGAATGTTTGATTTGATTACTTGATAACATTATAAATTTCATGATTAATGCCTTAACAATATAATCAACTGATGTACATAGAGTAAATATGTTCATTATTCAAATAATATGTTTCATGGGACTAACCACGATTATCAAGTCTCTAGTCCGGTCTCATAAAATTTTAACGTGTCAAACTGGTTGTTCTGTTCATTTGTTCCACAGTCGTTCGTAACTAACATTACCAATGACGTAGCAATATCAGGCAATGGCTACGATTTCTGGATTGGACTCATGGGTACCACTGATGAGGCATCCTTCAAGTGGATTGACGACACACCATTAGATCCAGGGTGAATACAATTTTAGCAAATTTGTAGTTGTAAACATTTGGGTTTGTAGTTGTAAACATTTGGGTTTCTAGTGAAGAGAATATAGGTTAATGACAACCAAAACCAAATTTCTATGATGGGTTTTAATTTGTTTTGTGTCTTGTATCCAAACAGCACGACCGGTATCGGATTTTGCAGCCTGTGTGATTTCAAATTAACTTCACAATATAAACAAAAATGCTACATTTGAAGCTCTTTTGATTAAAAGGATAATTTAATTTTAATAGTATTTGATGATCTTGATAAACATTTTCAGAAATCGGTAAAGATGGACATTGCCCGAAAACTGATGTTTGTAAACATTCAGTAAGATTTAGTTTCCTGCCGACACTGTTTAAAGAGAACACACAGTACTGGTTGAAAATCTTTCATCAAATTTCACATTTCTATATTTTCCAGCTGAGAGTAAATTACATTTGCATTATAATGTGGGACTAATTCACTTCATATGCCAATAAAAAGTTGAGGAATTGGCAGTTTGAGTACCCACGGAGTATGGCTCGTTGCTGCAGTGTGTATGGCCAACAATTAACATGGTCCCACATTATAGATTTCTGTACTTTGTCAGCAGTGGGGATTTGTGTAACAGATATGTCCAAAACGAAGTGTTCTGTTGTTTTCAACTACTCTCTCCTGTACTATAGTGACATTTTTAGAATACCATCTGTTTACAGAAGGTTTGAAAGCAGTTGATATCAAAATCATGTTGTTCTGCAAGTACTCAACCAGTACTGTGCATTCTCTTTAAATGACGTCAAGACCATGTCAAATTATTGATACAAATGGGTATGTCCCGTCTTTCACTATACTGTTATGTTTAAAGATTAAGTTTGTGACGCAACATCTTCTCTTTTAATATGTCAATTTAACCACATAAATGGAAAGGGAACACCTGTCAAATATGCTTGTTTCCTCATAATATTCAATGCTAAGTACGATACTATTATTCAATTGGCAGTGTATAAAATTGGCATGAAGTTCAGTTGAATTCAGATGATGCTTTAACATATCTGTCTCTTGGCAGACTTGGTCTGTGGTACGGCACTGAACCTAATAACCCTAATGAAGACTGTGTCAGCATCAGATCCACCTCAGATTCAGGAAGCAATGGTAAATGGTTCGATCAGAATTGTGGCTCGGAACGCAATTATATTTGTGAAAGAAGTAAGTATGAGTACCGTTATAATTTAAGTAAAGTGTGAAGTAGCTTCTTTAATATGAAGCGCGCTTGATTATAACAAGCAATCAGGGGCGTTGATCTATGTTTCGGATTGGGGGGCGCGCTTGTATTTAGCATCTTCTACAGTCAAGCGTTTCATATTATCAATACTGAAAATAATGTTAATAATAAAAAATCGTTTCCACCAATGCAGAAACCAGTGGTTTTAGTTAAATATGCACACACCAACCAGACTCAATAGCCTTTTTCTACAGGTAAAAAAAAGTTTGTCTCAAAGGTAATACAGTATGTGTAATGTGTAACCAAGGGGCGTCCCAGGCTGATTTGGAGTGTGACACCCAATAGCAGTCGGTACTTTGTAGAAGGGGTGAAAGAAAAAAAGAAAGAAAGAAGGAAGGAAAGAAAAAAGGTAGAAAGAAAGAAAGAAAGAAAGAAAGAAAGAAAGAAGAAAGGAAGAAAGGAAGAAAGGAAGAAAGGAAGAAAAACATAAAAAAGGAAAACATGAAGGAAGGAAGAAAGAAATAAAGAAAATAGAGGAGGGAAGGAAGACGGGGAGGTATAAGAGTAATGACATAGTGACCTGCCACCCCCAGTCAGAATTTTGATCGTCATTAAAACTACTGTCACACTGTGCCGTCCAACGATTCCGTCTGCCTCCGTCTAAAATATTTACGTCAGACGGTGTCAGACAGTGGTAAATGAAATACAATAAAATGGAACAGAACGGAAAAGCACCGTCTGTCAACGTCTAGATACGTTTGTAATCCAGTTGAAAAACGAATTACAAAGTCCAATAAACGTTTAATAAACGTTCGCGTTCGTTTCTCAGACGGAATCATTAGACGGTGCAGTGTGACAGTAGCTTAAGGCTGTGTCACACTGCGCCGTCTAACGATTCCGTTTGCCTCCGTCTAAAATATTTACCTCAGATGGTGTCAGACGGTGACAAATGGGATACAATAGAATTGAACAGAACGGAAAAGCACCATCTAGATACGTTTGTAATCCAGTTGAGAAACAAACTAAAAAGTCCAATAAACGTTTAATAAACGTACGCGTTCGTTTTTCAGACGGAATCGTTAGACGGCGCAGTGTGACAGTAGCTTTAAGCTACTGTCACACTGTGCCGTCTATCGATTCCGTCTGACCTCCGTCTAAAATATTTACCTCAGACGGTGTCAGACGGTGGCAAATGGAATATAATAGAAGGTAACAGAACGGAAAAGTACCGTCTTTCAACGTCTTGATACGTTTGTAATCCAGTTGAAAAACGAATTAAAAAGTCCAATAAACGTTTAATAAACGTACGAGTTCGTTTTTTCAGACGGAATTGTTAGACGGTGCAGTGTGACAGTAGCTTTAACATTAAACCATTTCCAAGAGATAGCTTTTCTTGGACAGCAGTGAACAATATTAATTGCAATGCAGCTGGCGAGATCAAATTTTGATTTTATCAACAAAATGTTCGACTGGATAAAGGTCGCTGTCAAAACAAACAAAACCAGGTGGTATAGTAGGGGGCAGAATCCTATACGTTATTATGTCTGGTGTATGGCCATCATTCCCCAGTCAACAAAATTATTTCATAGTCTCGGAGTATTTAGTGATCCATGAGAGGGCGTGTAAGTGATGATTATTCCAAGAGACACATTGACACTGCACTGACAATGACAATTTCGTAATACTTGCCAAATTGTATGATGGATTGTCGGTTAAATTTGAACAATCTATGGTTACTATTTTTACTAGATGTATTTTTATGCTCAAATGAAACCAATTTCAGTAATTGCGCCTTAATAATTGCCCCTTTCATCAATATTTTATAATGTGTTTTCATCTATGATGAAACTTATGTTATAAGTAGTTAAAGGGCAATTTGAGAAAATCCCAGACTAAAAATGTGACTTGTTGTGCAGTCTTTCGAAGTAAATCGGAATAATTTGTAATGCATAAACAGAATTATCTGAGGGTTATGTAAGGGTTTATTCAGGTTAAATACCTATTTATCGGATTTGAAATCATTAATTCACTATAGGGGAACAAATATCAAAACTGGATTTACATTTGCAGGAGTGTAGAATGGCGCACATAATCCCGTGGGTGTCGGTTTGAAGGAGGGTTTCCATACAAAATGGTTTGACATGTGATAAGTGTAGAAATAACTACGGTATCGCAGGTTCGCAGTAAATTCACAGAGACATTCATGTGATCAAACGGGTTTGAAAACGAAAATAATTATTTTGGGGAAATGGGGAGGAGAACTAATTTACTCTCGCTCATACAACTCAATCCGTGATGCATTGTGCTTTACAATGGAAAGCGAGATAAAACCCCAAATTTGCCTGACCAGATGAACAAGCTTTTCATAAGCAAAAGTTTAGTTCTGGCGTAGTTTTGTTATTTGAAAGCTATATGCCCAAACGTCATATCACACCGATAACAGATTTTGAAAGTCTTTCGTTTTTTAAAAAATAATTTTTGAACAATCTCGAGGGGGGGGGGGGGTGGAGAACCCCCAAGAAAGATCAGACTCTGATCTTTCAGCTGAGGTATAATTCAGATTACCTTAACACCGTTATTAACGTTTTGTATGCTATACTGCAAAATGTAGTCGAAAATCTCGGGGGTCCTCCGAGATTTTTCCATAATTAATAAAAAAAACCGAAAGACATTTAGAATCTGTTATTGGTGTGATATGACCTTTGGGCATAAAGTTTCCAAATAACAAAACTACGCCGAAACTAAACTTGCGCATTAAAGTCGTTTTAGTAGTTTTAATACTGGGATGGGTTGAGTATGTGGGGTGAATACCGAGCATAAATGCTTGTAGTCTTGAATATTTTGCCATAAGAGAAATACGAACTCTATTCTGAAATATTTTATATAACGATTCAATAGTAACTAGAAAACCAATCAGCTTTAGAAACACGCTCTTCAAAGTTATTAAACGGACATTACCTAGGTATCCTATAAGCGGCGAAATCTCTGAACTTCACCTCACTACATAACTTGCGTAAAGAGTGAATTTGCCTCATGTATGTGAAATAAAGAACAGTGCTGTAGTAAACGTGGCATCCTGTCGAAGATAAATAATCCCGGACATCCCGAATATTATATGTTGTCCGACTGCATGCTGCCAATTTGGGTAAACAAAAGGAACAAAATAAATGAATGAGCAGTTACAAACTAACGCTGATAAATATCTTTCAAAAGGTCACTGACCATAATTTCTAGCGACGTTTGCCCAGGTTTTCGTTTCCTGTTCAGTTTGCCTGACGATGGGGGGGGGGGGGTGCCTCCTTTCTCTACGAATTTCCGCCGCTGAATCCCCCGCTGATGCTTAGTGGGTCGAGGTAATTTGGCTGAAGTTTTTCAATTCTCAGAGCATATTCATATAGGTTAATTAAGGACATAAGAGGAAAAGGGGTTAGGGTTGTCATTTGATTTCCAGTTCAGAATGTGGTTAGGGTTAGGGTTATGTTTGGGATGGTGTTTGAAATAACCACCGGAGTAAATGTCGCAGGAGTAAATGTCATGCACTGACAAGACCGCAGGGTGGTTACCATCACCAGTAAAGTAGTAGGATCCCTTCTGCCGACTTTCAAAAACACAACAAAACATCAGTTTATCCATTAGCAGCATGTGGAGATCATGCCTGTGAAAATATGACTCCACTTATTATCTAGAATTTAGATAATGAACATAAAAAAAAATATGTAGCTTGTGTGTCAGACTCAGTTTAGCAGTGCAGTACTCATACATGAGAATAGAACGTTAAATATGCCGTGTAGGGTGTTATTCTTTAAAAGAAATCTCATATGTTATACATGATGAACAGCCACATAGGGCATGGGTCTGAAGCATCATTTTGGTATACGCTATACAATATAATTCAAGATATATAAATGTAGGTTTTCCCTGCCATTTTCAAACTGTTTTTATCCAACAATGAAAATGTTTAGTTCAAATTCGTCTTGTGATGGCAGTGCAATGCTAATGCTACTTTCAACTTCGTCTTTTGTCAACCAGTTTTAAAACATTCTTGATCCGTTTAACAATGTTTTCGCGCAGTTTCGTCAAGTACAATTTCAGTTCGTCGGTGACAGTCACTGAGCTCTCGAGCGCAAAAAATAATTTCGTCTTTTGGCCACCAGCTTCGTCATAATTTCATTTTGTTTTTTCTGTGAAAAGAAATATTGATTTCTTGTATTATGGGTTTTGTGCTTTCTCCCCTGTTCTAATTGTCATCTTTTAATGAGACATGTAAAAGCACAAACACACATACACTGTACATAGTATTTATTTAGTAAACACTTCTCTAACATATATCACTAAAGCTACTCACACTGCGCCGTCTAACGATTCCTCTGACAAACGCACGCGTACGTTTATTGGACGTGTATTGGACTTTCTAATTTCCTTTTCAGCTGGTTTACAGACGTATCTAGACGTTGACAGACGGCGCTAACCGTTCTAAATTGTCTAACGATTGCCACCGCCTCACACCGCCGTGGTAAATATTTTAGACGGAGGCAGACGGAATCGTTAGACGGTGCAGTGTGACACAGCCTTTAGTAAACTTCTTCAAACGCTAACTGTCGTGTGTTAAATCACTTAACTTTGGTGTCCAATAAACACTTAGTGTCAATTTATACACATGTATAGGTTTTCCCGGCCATTTTCAAACTGTTTTCATCACACAATGAGAATGTGTAATTCAGATTCGTCCTGTGATGCCAGGGTGATGCGAATGCGAATTTCAACTTGGTCTTTTGTCAACCACTTTAACAACATTTGCAATCTGTTTAACACAGTTTTCGCGCAGTCTCGTCAATTACAATTCAATTCGTCGGTCACAGTCACCGAGTTCTCGAGCACAAAAATAATTTCGTCTTTTTGCGACCAGCTTCGTTAGAATTTCAATTAGTTTCGTCTGATTTTTAAGTTTGAAAATAAATATTGATTTCTCGGGGTAAACATAGATTTTATCATTACTATCATTTTACAATTATCATCTTATGAGACATTTAAAAGTACAAACCCACATTCACTGTAAAACAGTGTTCATCGAGTAAACACCTCTCTAACATATTCTTGGTATCACTTAGTAAACTTATTGAGTTTGAGTTTATTTATTTAACAATAGCAATAACAACAACAATGTTTTAACAAAATTTAACAACAATAACAATAACATAACAAATCAGAGAATTAAGTAACAATTCTAGTATGAAACTTACAGATTGAAATACTAACATTATTATATTAGGTAATATGAGAATACATATGATAAATATGAATACATAGAATGTACTCTGCATGCTTGTACCTAATATGCATGATTTTACCAAAGTTATAGATAAGTTACAGTATTTACAATAGTAAAAAGAATATTAGGCTATATTGTTGTTAAAAAGGAACCAGAGGGTAGCACAAGTGCTAGTCGAGCCTGATTCCTCCAATCTTTCATAATTCTTTACATGAAATATACATGTAATGTTAAAAAAAAAACAGAAACAAAAACTAAATACGTACATGTTAAAGGTACATGTAGAAAAATGTCTGAAAAATTATGATACATGTACACAGTAATATACATAACTAGTGGAGTTCCCATTGTAACAAATTATCATTAAAATAAGCATTAAGTCTACTCTTGTATAACACATGTAATTTTTTGCTTTGTTTCAAATTCATCTGCCGAAGTCAAATATTAAGATTGGATGTATTTAAGTAGGCAATTAATTCCTTTCTGAAAGTATGCCTAGTTTTCCTTCCCCTTATATCATTCGGTATACAATTCCAAATTTTTGTTCCCATGAAGGAAATTGAAAATTGGCCCTGTGTCGTTCTGCATTTTGGAAGATATAATTGACTACAATCTTTACTCCGTGTGGCATACTTATGGTCTATCACCTGACAGTACTCTGTTTGAGAGTGTGGTAGTTTACCATGCAATAAATCATAGATGAAAGTAGAGATGGAAAGAAAGTGAAGTTTGTATATATTCAAAATATTCATTGTTTGGAACAGAGGATCAGAATGGGCACCTCTTGGGCTGAAGGTTATAGCTCTCATTGCCATTTTCTGTGCCAGGAAAATACAATTTAAATTGGTCTTATATGTGCTCTCCCACACTTCAATGCCATACGATAGGTGTGACTGTATTAATGCTTTGTATAGCAGCAACAAAATGTTTCTTGGAATGAAATGTCTAAGTTTAAACAAGATACCTACTTATGAGCGGATTATTCTGTTCACCAATTTGATATGCTCATCCCACGTAAGGTTCTTATCTATTTGCAGTCCAACAAAAGATGTATTATTCACCTCAAGTAATTCGGTTCCTGCAATATCAAGGGAACCTGTTACATTCACTAATCGCTTTTGCTCTTTATGATCATGTAATTAGATTTACTAAGATTAATTGTAACTTTGTTAGAATAACACCATTGTTGCACCTTATTCAGCTCTACATTTACTTCATTCATATCAATATCAGTCTTTCCAGCCCCAAAGGGAGTGGAATTTGGCAAATCATTTATATATATTAGAAACAGAGTCGGACCAAGAACCGATCCCTGTGGAACACCACAAGAAATTCTCACATGTGGGGATATGGAGTCTTTGTATTTAACGAACTGAAATCTGTTGCTGAAATAATCTACAAACCATTGTAGCGCAATTCCGCGTATTCCATAATGATACAGTTTTTTAATTAAAATATCATGGTTGATGGTATCAAATGCCTTTTGAAAATCAATAAAAACTCCTAGCGTGATTTTCCCTTCATCTAATGATTTCAGCAGGGCATTACATAAATTAACTGATAATTTTGTGCTATATTTCTTCCGGAAACCATATTGATGCTTTTGCAATACATTGTTTCCCTCTAAAAAATCCATCAGCCTATCATTAACAATTTTCTCAAATATCTTTCCCAGTACAGGTAGAACAGAAATAGGCCTGTAGTTTCCTGGGATCTCCTTCGATCCTTTTTTTTATAAATGGGTGTTACCTTAGCAATTTTTAATGCATTCGGAAATTTGCCCTCTTGAAGAGACAAATTAAAAATGTAACATAATGGAACACTTATAATTACACTTGCATCTTTAATTAACCGTATTGATATGTTATCATAACCACATGCTTTTTTTACATCTAAGGCAAGAAGGTGGTTTTTGATTTCTGCTTCTGTCACTGGCTTCCAGAAGAAAGATTTACATAACCTAGGTCCTAAATATGTCACACAGTCATTACCAGATAGAGGTATTTTGTCTGCCAGACTTGTCCCTATACCAGTAAAGAAATTATAAAATTCAGAAGCAATTTCATAGTCATCCAGTATTACTCTGTTTTTACCATTGTCATTAACTATTAGTTTGCTAACATCAGTAATTTTTACTGAATTATTTTGACCACACAATAACTCATTAATTGTCTGCCAAGTTTTCCTTGTATCTTGTTTATTTTCCGTAAAAATATCACTATAATACTTGCGTTTTGCACTTTTCAAAACTGAGGTCAGAATGTTCCTGTATCTTTTATATGTAACCCCAACTTGTGGGTCAAAATTTGATCTTTTATACCGAGAATAAAGTTTTTGTTTCCTCTTTATTGATTTCAATATACCTTTAGTAATCCAAGGCTTTTTAGCAGTGTGTTTGCTTTGATTAGATTTTTGTGATGTCATCGGTGCATGCTTATCACATACTTTGTCAAACAACTTATAAAACATGGCATATGCTTCATTCACGTCTCTCTGTTTAAAGATAATATCCCATCTAACTCCTGCCAAATCTCTCTGAAACTTGTCTTGATCATAATTTTTGTAACTGCGGAAAGTTATTATCCCATTTCCCTCTCCTTTACTTTAAAATTGCAATGTTCAAAAATCACAAAGATAGGAAAATGATCTGACACATCCGTTTCTATAATACCTGCATGAATTTTAGAAGTACTAACATTTGTGTATGCGTGATCAATCAAGGAAGAAGTCATTTTTGTAACTCTAGTGGGAGTGGTAATTAATTGTTCTAAACCAAGACATTGCAAAGCTGTTTTGAATTGTTCCATCTTCTGATCATCATTAAAAAAATCAATATTAAAGTCGCCCATCAAAATGCACTTTACTTTATCAAGCTTTAAAAGTGTCAGAACATCAAGCAAGCTATTTTCAAACTCACTGATATCAGTATTCGGTTTACGGTATATTATGCCCACAATGATTCTTTTTGAGTTGATGCTTATTTCAAGCCAAAGGCTTTCTGAATTTGAGACATCAAAATTAAGAATGACATATCTTAAAGATGAACGGATGTAAGCTCCCACTCCTCCTCCCCTTGCATTATCTTTCCTACACTTAACTTCAAGGTTGTATCCAGCTAATCCGAGTAGTGATTTGTTAGACACATTCCAAACCTCTGATAATGCAATGATATCAAACTTAGACTCCAAATTATCATAAAGTAAAGATAATCCATCAAAATTTTTCTGCAATGATCTAATGTTAACATGGGTCAAACTAAACGAATTTACAACATATTTTCCTAATACATTATCAATTACATCTGGGCGTAACGAGTAGGAAGAAACTTCAAGATTTGAGCCTTCAAACTCCATAAATGGATAGTTTAAGATGTGCTATGGTTACCAACATCACATTTAATCAACAAGGTGGAGCTTAAAATCTCTGTAGCTGATGTTGTCCAGTCCAATGTCAAAGAGGTCATCCGGGGTTCGTAGAGCTGTGTAGCTATCGTCATCCATTTTACAAATTATTGTCCCATGCTTTGTTGATGCACCTTTAACTCGTGGGGCCTTTTTGCAGTCATGAGCACAGCATAGCGCAGGGTGGTCAGATCTTCATTGATAAAGAGTCCTTTGTAGCAGTCGTTGCCCTTGAGTTTAATGCGGGCATCAAAAAGTTGATCCCTCTTCCTTCTGGCCACAAACCTGACGATGACTTGTCTCGGTTTGCCGTCTGTACGCTGCCGTCCCAGTCGATGGCACGATGAGATGTCATCTGGCTTTAACTCCACACCAACATCCTTAGCCACGCCACACACCTTTTCAATCAGGTCATCACTTGTCTCCTGCTCACTCTCCGAGAGGCCAAGCAATCGCAAGTTTTCTCGTTTGATCTCTTGCATTATTTCGTCCTGCTTAAACTGTGTTCGCAGCAGGGAGGGGTTCACAACGTCCTTCAAGCTTGCCATGCAAGCGTCCCGCACAGCCTGCACTATCGTTGGTAGTGCAGCTTTAACGGCTGCCTCCTTCGCAGTCATGACCACACTGGCCATGTCGCTATATGGTTACCTCTCCCCGCTCCCATCTTTACACTGTCCAGCTGGTCCACAATTTCCTCAACGTTTATAAAAACACCGTTACTTTCTGGTCGGGGCTTTTCCTCCATACCACTGACTTTTTACCTCCTTATCCAAGGCCTGGGCAGTGAGCAGTTGCTTGCTGGGTGATGGAATGTGGCCTTGCTTCGGTGATAAAAATTTGCCTGGGTTTTTTCCGCTTCTTGTACGACCCATGGCAGTGTAGTGAAGATGAAGATACTCAAATATGAAAATGCAGGAAGTTACTAAAAAACACAAGTTTCTTGGATCCAAACAAAATGAAAATGGTCCAGTAGGTTCCTGAAGTTGGTTCCTGAAGTTGGTTCCTGAAGTTGGTTCCTGAAGTTGGTGTCAAGCGAACATCCAATTATGTAATTATAACGCTAAGTATAACGCTGTTAACAGGACAAAATTTCAAGAGCACATGTAGCACGTCATCGTTTCTGCACTGTTCTGCACTAATTTGTGTGTGTGTTCAATGGCTAAATGTCTTCTTTGTCAAATCACTAAACTTTGGTGTCCAATAAACACTTATTGTCAATTTATACACATATATTTTCTATTAAACAAATTTATCACGTTGTAAACACACTTTTTACAGTGTTTGTGAATAATCACAAACATTTATCCAGACACACAAACAATCACAGGTATACCGTGTAGACACGAAACAGCACTATGATAACACAATGACACACTGCTAAAGACCTTATCGGAGGATACGTATGAGACGAATTGGGATGAAAATTGTTTGAATGTTCTTGAACAAAGACGAATTTATTTTTAACATATGTCGATCGTTCGCTAGGCGGGACGAATCAAAATAACAATTGACTATTCTGAATTGAAAATATATGAAACCTGCTGCCAAATGACTAATCTAAAAGGCAAATGACTAAACGGAAAATAGCACGCCCCGCTCTCCGCGAGACGAAACTGAATTCAAAGTTGACGAACACAAAAAGACGACGAAAATGGCCGGGAAACCTCTATTATCTATTAAACACATCTTTGCTTTCACTTTCTAAACACACTTTTTACAGTGTACGTGAATAATCATAAACATTCATCCAGACCCACAAACAATCACAAATACACCGTGTAGACACGAAACAGCACTGTGATAACAAAATAACATACTGCTAAACAATAGGACGGAGCATTACTACGTGTGGTACCAATTGGGATGAAATTGTTTGAATATCATTGAACAAAGACGAACTTATTTTTAACATCTGTCGGTCGTTTGTTAGCCGGAACGAATCATAATGACAATTGACCATTCTGAATTGAAAATATTTGAAACCGGCTGCCAAATGACTAATCTAGGCAAATGACTAAACTGAAAATATGATTTACTCGCTCCGCTCTGTGCGAAACGACGCTGATTTGAAAGTCGACGAAATCTCACGAAAAGAGGACAAAAATGGACAGGAAAACATTTATTCAAGTATGCAAAAGTGATCAACTTACTTTGAACACATTGAATTTTGCCTGACGTGATTGAGGAACACTACGGACAAATACCGTTCACCCCGTTCTTCGCATTATGCATTGTCATACAGGCTTAAACAGTAGCCACAACAACAGTGGTACATGCACAACGCTCTTATTTACAAACCTTAATGACTGCAAAAATTATTATTCATCAGCTAATGAAAAGATTGTTATTATCATGTAGTATGGCGTAATTGTCATGCGTGCAATTTTACAGTGTATTAAAGGCAGTGGATCTCATTTGCAAACATCCCTGCCGACCAGGAAAAGATAACCCACACCCTTGGGCTATTGGTGAAGGGCATGTCTGTGAAATCTGGGGGTCAGTAATTACCTAGAATTTGAAAAATGCGAAAGATAAACAATAGCCGTTTAGTGTACGTCCTATGGTAGGAATTTTTTCCTCGCGAGAAAACAATTCAAATCAGGGTCTAATGGTCACTATAATTCCACTAAAACTGAGTTTTTAGCTTCTATATTTTGCTGAAGGTTCCCAGATGGCATCTTCTTCTAAATGCCATTGTAGTTTCACAATGTTAATTTTTAGGCATGCAAAAGAGATCCCCTGCCTTCAACACTGGTAGACAAGCATTAAAATTATAGGTAACCCACCGTTTTCCGGACGTATTCAAACTATATGCATCCTATAGGTTTAGGACAACCAAGCACAACGCGTTTGATCTAACATGAAGTAGTATACCACTAGGAAAGGAACGTAAGAATTACGATATGTCCACAGATATCTATTCGAAAACAAATTTGACTGCAACCGGAAAAGAATAAGTTGACTGAATGTAAACATTTTCGACGATATCTATACACTCTTCATGTATATTTCAATTAAAATACAGCTCCGAACCATGCCTTTAATTTTCTCGCGGTTTAAAATGCTTCATTAAGTTGATTTGTAACGCGGTTCACCGAAAGAGGCCTTGGTGCAGATAACATAACAGAGAAACCTGCCTTTTTGGAGAGAAAAGAAACAATTAAACATGTTTTCATGAAATTAAGACGGAACTAAAAAAGAATAAAGTCACTGGTAAGGTCAGAATAGAACAAAAATACCTCTGATTTATTCCACCACAATGATTCCCGGTTCATGGTAAATTTAAGCAGTGAAAATCTTTCATGGATGCTAAACATAATCGCTAAAATAGGTTCTTAGCTTTGTAATAAATGCATGCATCGATTCTTTACCACTATACACAAAAAGGGCTAAAATCCATGCTTGCCTAACTCAACCGACACTCTACATGTACATCCCGTTGCCCAACATTTCTTGAAGGATATGAATGGAGGCACAATAATGGCCTGCGTTATATTGCACAAGCTTAAACTGTCTCCCAAATGATAATCATGCCGAAGTTAGGGGTGTAAAAGCGCAGGCGAAAAATCCGACCCTGTCTGCATTGACAACTCTTGGTTGAGAAACATTGAAACAAATCCTCGTACTTGAACTCGCCGTCGGTTTTACCGAATAACAGAAAAGTAGAGCAATGCAGGGATTTATTGCCGGACCTCAGACACTAAGGTTACGAAACATTCTCCTTTGCGATCAAAATAGGCGAAATAGGGGTAAAATAAATGTAAGACAGAAAATAGACATCTCAAAACGCTACTTAGAAGCCTGCATTGACTCAACCCCCCCCGCATTCTTTTAAACAATATGCCAAACTGTAACCATGTCAGTCTTTGCAGTATTTTACGCAATCATTTAAGGAATTAACACACCTGGAAGAGAGGAAGGAAAAGTTATAAAACCTACAGTTTTAACTTTCAATAACTTAATTAAGTTTAACAATCCGTCATATATTTCTGAAATTGAATATCCAAAACATGTTTACAATACGTCCATACATTACAAAATAAACAGTATGAAAAAATAAAATGAATTTGATTATTATGATATATTTTCATACTGGATTTACATTTGCAATACTGATGGGGTTGGGGTTGGGTACACCATGTGAAAAATGTGATGATGAAAATGAACATGTATATGTACACACCCATATTTAATTTGAGCCTAGAACTACTCATTATTAAAACATGTCAATTTCGTAGTCAGTATCTTCAACACAAACATATAGGTATAGGGAGATGTTTGCCTACACTTCACCTTGCAGGTTTGCCGAAAATCCGATCATCCGTTCAAGAGTTATTGGGAGATACGTGCTTGATCGTGTTGATTACGCCCATGACCTTTGAACTTTGACATCATGACCCCAACATTTAATCACTTCTTTACTACCTTATTATGAACACACGCTGCATGTTCAGTGAAACTCCAATCATCCGTTCTCAACTTATTGGGAGATTAAGCATAATCACTCTTGGAAAAAAAGGGTACTGATTAGAACCTCTCCTTGTCCCGTATTTGGAACCTTTTAAGGTTTTTCAAAGAAGAAAAAAAAGGTTCTAAATGGTTCTTTAGAACCATTTTTTGGGTTCTTTTTGCAACCTTACGGATTCTCGATGGTATAAAAAACTCTGCTATTTTTGTACATCAAGAACCCCAACGGGTGCAAGAATCCCAAATGACTCCTTGTAGAACCAAAAATGGTTCTAAAGAACCATTTAGAACCCTTTTTTGCTTCTTTGAAAAACCTTAAAAGGTTCCAAATACGGGACAAGGAGAGGTTGAGTATATGACCTTTGATCTTATGATCCCCCAAATTTAATTGTTTCTTTTTTAACCCATTATGAACACACCGTGCCAGATTGGAGAATATCCATTCTTCCGTTCTTAAGTTATCTTTTACACAATCAAACAGACAGACAAACATTCGGAACCGATAACATAACCTCCGCCTTTCGTAAGTTTCACAACAAATTTACAACAAATTATTTGTTATCTATATTCTAGCAATTTGGCATGCTTTTGGCAACAGTCTATACTACAAGGAATTAACTACAGCTTCATACGAGAATGCGAGGTCACATTGTCAGTGCTTTGGAGGTGATCTAGCTCAACCGAAAACCCAAGAAATTTATGTAAGTACAAGTTCAAAATGTCAGGCTTTCATGTGCTCCTATTTATTGTTCTTCCCCCTACTTTTTTTTACTCTTGTTCCCATACTATTCCTACTTTTTTCCTTACCTTTTGTCAAATCTCCGTGAAAGGGAAGTGCGAGGCTACTTTGTCAAAACGAGACAACTGACATAATCCCTTACAAGTCATGTGGTCATGAAGCTCGACGTCCTTATCAAATATTCAATTTGCCAAAAAAAAATGAGTATCAATGGAAACTACCCCTCCCCCATTCCACATAAGCATGAAAATATTTCTTGCAAAGTGCAAAATTTAAGCAAAAGCGATGTAAAAATTTGACCAAAAATGACCTAAAACTTGTACAACATCAGTGATGCACAAATGATCTAACATGTTTCTAATGATCTAGAAACTTTATTGAATGTTCGTTTTTCGTGAATTTATTTAGATTCATGAAAAAAGAACATAAAAAAAATCTAGTCAAAATATTAAAAGCAAGCACATTCTCTTCCCTTATTGTTATTGTTTGCAGAGACCTACCTGAACTTTCCTTAATTTCCTGCCCCACTTGCACCAACTACACAAATTTCTTTGCAGCTCCTGTCTAATTAGCAGCATTTGCACAAATTTTCCTCAAGCTCTGGACTGATAAGAAGGTACTGACATTTTTTTATCAAGCTCCTGCCCGATTAGCAGCCTCTGCCCAAATTTCCTTCAAACTCCGGCCCAATTTGCAACTTTGCTTAATTTTTCCTTAAGCTCCTGTCTCATTAATACTGCCCAAATATTTCTTCAGGTTATGCTCGATTGTGATAAAATATTCTGGAACCTGAAGGGAAAAAGCAAATTGTGGTCTAGATTATTCGGCAAAAGTGCATTCCCGTAAAGGTTGCTTCTCTGTTTTATGTTTATTTCGTCTGAATTGTGTGAGAAGAAGAAGGTATAATCTTTGGTTACTGAGGTACTGTACCAGTTGATGGAGTCTATCCTCAAATTACAATTCAGGTATATTATTTCTGACTACATTATGTCTATAATGTATTACGATAACTAAATAAAAAAGATTTATGGAAAATTTGCCATGAAACAACATGGGCATATTCTATTATGAAACAATGATACAAATGTAATAGGTTACATGAAGCTATCATAATTTTAATAATTTTTCTAATATACAAAAAATATGTATTTAAAGTGGAAAAATACGGATTAATTTGTCACCATAGGGACCGACAATTTACAAATTTTGAAGTCGAACTTTTCTTGCCTTGGGAGGGGAAAACCCATTCCAGACCCTCCCAAATCTATATTAATTTGGACATTGTATAATTAGCCAAAATTACAAATTGATATGTGGATAAAACATAGATCAATTTGTCACTACAACAGGCCAAAATTTTAATTTTATGAAAGTGCAAGTACGAGATTTTCTTACCCTTGGAAGGGAGAAATAGGCTCCACCCAGACTCACCCAGTGTTGTTTATTGATCTGCATCTATTCATTTCACATATCCGCCATCACCACCACCATCACTATCATTTACTTCAGTATGATTGGATTTTAGTACACATCTTGTGAAAGTTAAACATGTAATGAAATATTTTTTTTTACACTGGCACAATGATGATGGTCGAGAGTCAGCTTCCAACTGAGATGCATATCCATACCTAAACTGGGTGCACTCCTACAGCTTAGCACTCTACAACAACCACAGTGAGAAATAGATTAGAAGGAATAGGAGGAGAAGGAAGCCAGAAGAATCGCAGGGGCACGCCTGCACCGTGCCACATCGTGGCGAACGCGATTTGAAGCGTATCGAGCGTGAGGTGAAACCTATTACAGTTATACCATTTTGACGTTTATGATTTCATAATGGAGTGTGCCCATGTTTTTTACATGGCTAATCCTCTCTAAATCTACTTTTTTTCAGCTATCATAATACACATACACAGACATTCATATATGTAGTCAGAAATAATACACCTGAATTGTAGTTTGAGGATAGATTCCATCAACTGGTACAGAACCTCAATTACCACATATACCTTCTTCTTCTCACGTAGTTGCGAATAAACATAAAATTGAGACAACCTATACAGGAATGCACTTTTGCCGAACAATCCTCTCCACAATTTGCTTTTTGCTTTCAGTTTCCAGATGTTGTTACCACAATCGGGCAGGAATTAACTGGAGGTGATCATGCTGTAAAGTAAAAATAGTGTGGTACGTATTATTGTCTCTGGAGCGGGCCTGAAAACACGGACAATTGGCGTCGCTTCCAATCCGTTGCCACATTACAGGTCAAAAATGTCGTTTTTAATACGCTTTTGAAGCCAGTAGTGATGCACTTTAACTCTTCTGCATTCTCGCTTGGATGTTTGAACATGTACGTCATTTTGTGGAAACCAGGGAAATGATGACAATCGTAGACGATTCCGAAAGGCTCGAGATATGGATGAAAAAGATAAAACAGATCACGCCACAATCCACCACGCTTTGTCGATTTCAGTGATCACAGTAGAACCATATTCTAGTGAGAATCGGTTATAAATAATAACTTTGAACACCTGGAATGCTGCTGGCATACATTAGTTATGTCGAGCATGCCTCGGGCAAACTCTGACGAAGTTCGGAACAACCTTTGTTAAAAAGTACGCAGCAAATTTAAACATTATTAGGCCTAATTATCCAGATGACAAACTAAATAGTAGAGTTAATAAATCGTTTTTATGGGATAAAGTATGGACCATATTTGGATGGCTAAAAAAAATCCCACTTTGCACCACCTACACCTTAATATTACTGTATATTTTCTTGTATATCCCTTAGTCTTGAAATATACCAAACCCACATTTCCAACAATAAATATGTAATATTTGTTCACCATGCGACTCTCTAGCTGTGACGAAGAATACTTGGTCACTAAACAGTTCAATCATCACTCATCCAAAAACCCGACATTTTTTTCCCATTTTTACAAAAGCCAACATATACATTTAAGTAGGTAAAATTTCTCACGAGAGCGCGGCAATCCTTTCCAGACGCTCTCCCAATTTTATGCTGTTGCACGAGTTCCCGTTTAAATCACGAACACAAAAATACGTATTTGAACTCAATAAGAATATAACTATCAAGTTAGATAGGGATAAGACTGCACTCACACACTTGCATGTCGACTAACAAATTCTGATGGTTGTAACGGTCCCAATATCCTGTAAACATTATTCGACGCCATTCGCCAGTTCTTGCTACCACTACTAACTACCATTACAGCATCATCAATATAACATCATCAACAACAAAAGCTATTCCTATACTAATACTTATATTATAGGTCTTTCTTGCCAATTTTCAAACTATTTTCATTCGACCATAACAATTGTCAATTCGGATTGTTTTGTGATGCCAGGCAGATACGAAAGCGTATTTCAACTTCGTCTTTTTATCAACCAGTTTAACAATATTTGCGATCTGTTTAAAGGTAAATGACATGATTGGGGGTAGTCCTCAACTTTGGCTGAAACTACTCTAGAATCAAGTAAACTATGCAAGGATTCTCCTGTGAAAATCTTCTAGTCAAACTTTGACTCTGACTTTGATTCTAAAATAAACAATGTCAATATCACTCATAGCACGGAATCCTGCTGTGTGGCTCTCAATAGGGCTTATTTTTATCGTCCCCGGAAAAAAATTAAGATACTCCTATGTTTATGCTTGATTCTCCTTAAGTAAACAAATTACAGACAAATCCTTCCAGGTGGGAGATCCACTCCTGTTAGTGTATAGTTGGTATATATTTCAATTCATTTGGTTCTTGAGGCATTTTCAAGTGTTCCAATCATGTCACTAACCTTTAACATTGTTTTACGCAGTTTCATCAATTACAATTTCAACTCTATTGTCACAGTCACTGAGCCCTCGGGCGCAAAAATAATTTCGTTTTTTGCAATAAAAGCACACGCACACACACACACACACACACACACACACACACACACACACACACACACACACACACACACACACACACACACACACACACACACACACACACACACACACACACACACACACACACACGACGCGCGCGCGCGCGCGACGCACACACACACAAATACACTGACAACACGCACAAAACAATATTGTTGTAATCACTGTTTAGCTCACTTAATGATGACAGTTGTACAAATGATTATGAAAGATATCGATTCCAGTGGGGAAAATTGTGATTGCGTGATACAAAGATTGCAAAATTTGTGTAATTAAATGAAGGCGAAGAAAACAGTTTAGTAATATAAGCCTCTCTGTATCATGTTGACATGCTATCTGGGAGTCAGTCTAAGGACTGTGCGTTTTAACGGTTGTTCTGTTTAACTGTTGTGGAAAATATGATCATTAACTATAAAATTTACAAAATGTGCATCAGATCATGAATGGAAAAACAGACATGTATTAATATAAGGCTTTCTGACCCACGATCAAATTTCACTTGGGGGGTCAAGCGCACCCCCAAACTCCCCCATCTGTACGCCAGTGACTTCTGGTAATTTTGCTATATTACTATTACTACTACTACTACCGCTACTGCTACAAACTAAGAAAAATAGGCTCAACTTTGCACCTTTAAAGATGCAGACCAATGTCACACTGGGAGCACCTTTAAAAGTGCAACTTTGCACCTTTCTGAAAGGTGCAGAGTTGCACCCGAAAGGTACAAAGTTGCACCCGAAAGGTGCAAAGTTACACTATAGAAAATAAAAAAGTATTTTTCTTTTTCTTGCAAACCATGTGTTTTTGTGTGTGAACCGCAATTTACGTTTATTACAGTGCTATTTACAGTATTTACATTATAATACACTTCATTAAATAACATTCACAAATATTTAAAAACTCCTACAAATATGACCTAACCGGGGCTCGAACCTGCGACTTTCCTCACGTGAGACGGACGCTCTACCCACTTGGCCAACACGCTGGCCGTGAAGGTGTGTATTTTCACATAATTATATAGTGTTGAAGCCGAAGGTGCATTATTTTCATCCTTTTAAGGTGCAAACTTTGGACCTATTGGCCGTTTTCGTAATGTATTCAAATTCCATGCATACCTTTTAAACAAAGGTTGTTTTTGACAACCTGAAAGCTTGTCTGAGCTTGTCCGACATAGAAAATAGTATAATGTATATGCAAGTTGCATTTTCCGAATTGAAATTGTATTCATAGAAACAGATGGTAGAAATAGCTT
>JZLH01S0162431.1:41369-68956 GCA_001188425.1 Eucidaris tribuloides
CAAAGGGGGGAGGCGCGGCCATGGGCAATTGCCCCCCCCCCAAAAAAAATAAATAATGAATTTTCCGAGTTTTGTCGCTACATTGTCGGTACATTTAGACCGGCACCCATGACATTTTGTACCGACAAAATGTCTCGAGTACCGGCGAAAATAAGCCAGAAAATAGCACCCTTTTAAGTGTAAAAACGCAAAATTTTTCAAACTCACTCGCTCTGCTCGCTCGCATAACGACTAAGATTTTGTCGACGGTGCTTTGCCGGTAATTTGTCAATCGTATAATCATAACGTAATGTCGTCAATAATAGAGAAGAGAACCACGTCATCTTGGGCCGACAAAATGTCTCAAGTACCGACAAAAATAAGCCAAGAAATAGCAGTTTTTGAAGTGTAAAACCCCCAATTTTTTCAAACTCGCTTGCTCTGCTCGCTCGCATAACAACCAAGATTTTGTTGACGGTGCTTTGCCGGTAATTTGTCAATCATATTATCACAACGTCATATCGTCAGTAATAGAAAATAGAACTATACGTCATCTTGTGCTAACGAAATGTCCCGATTACCGACAATTAATAAAACGCAAGAAATTGAAAATTTTTATGTACAAATGCAAAATTTTCAAACGCGCTAGCTACGCTCGCTCGCAAATTAACTTATACTTTGTAAACGTATGCCTAGTGGCACATGGGGCCTCCACCGAACGTCTCCATTCTGACCTGTCGCCTGCCATAGCTCTGGCCTTCGCCCATGACCTCCATCCAGCCAGGTTCCTTTCTTTTTCTACAGTTCGCCGCCAAGTTGTTTTGGACCTGCCCCTTTTCCTTTTCCCTTCTGGTGCCCAAGTCAATGCAGTGTTGCAGATGCTTGCAGGTTCCCCCTTAATGTGTGCCCACTAAATTTCCATCTTCTCTACACAATTGTCGTACTCAGTGTCTCCATTTTGGTACTTCATTACTAATGTGTTCTTGTCGTTTTATCTTCATGATTCTCCTTAAACACTTCGTTTGAAAAGTATTGAGTTTTCTTTCGTCACATTCTGTCATCTTTCATGAATAGCACGGAGAGTACCAATGATTTGTATAACTTGAGTTTCGTTGTTCTCTTGATTTTGTTACTGGTCCATATTTTTATTGAGCTGCCTGTATGCATTTCTCCCCTTTGAAATTCTGTTTTCCATGTCGCCCATTCCTCCTCCAGATTTTGTTAAGGTTGCACCCAGATACACAAATTTGTCAACGTCTTCAACCAGTTCACCATCAATGTAAATTCTATCCATATTTCTTGCATTAATTATCATTACTTTTGTCTTCTGGGAATTCACTTGTAGGCCAACTCGTTGAGCTTCTCAACATACTCTGTCAGTTTTCAATTGCATATGTTGTTTTGTGGATGCTATCAGAGCCAAATCATCTGCAAAATCCAGGTCATCTTAGCTTTGATGTAAATTTCCACCTAATTCCTGTTTCGCCATTTCGTACAGTCCTTCTCATGACCCAACTACTACTACTACTACTACTACTACTACTACTATTACTACTACTACTTCTTCTACTTCAAGTACTACTACTACTACTACTACTACTACTACTACTACTACTACTACTACTACTACTACTACTACTACTATAGGTTTTCCCGGCCATTTTCGTCATCTTTTTGTGAGATTTCGTCAACTTCGAATTCAGTTTCGTCTCGCGGAGAGCGGGGCGTGTAATTGTATTTTCCGTTTAGTCATTTGCCTTTTAGATTAGTCATTTGGCAGCAGGTTTCTAATATTTTCAATTCAGAATAGTCAATTGTCATTTTGACTCGTCCCGCCTAGCGAACGATCGATAAATGCTAAAAATAAATTCGTCTTTGTTCAAGAACATTCAAACAATTTTTATCCCAATTCGTCCCATACGTATGCTCTGGTTAAGTGTTTAGCAGTGTGTCATTGTGTTATCATAGTGCTGTTTCGTGTTTACACGGTATACTTGTGATTGTTTGTAGGTCTGGATTCAGAAGCACTGTAAAAAAGTGTGTTTACAAAGTGATAGCAAAGATGTGTTAAATAGAAAATATATGTGTGTAAATTGACACTGAGTGTTTATTGGACACCAAAGTTGAGTGATTTGACAAAAGAAGGCATTTAGCCTTTGAATAAGTTTACTAAGTGATACCAACAATATGTTAGAGAGGTGTTTACTCGATAAACACTGTTCACAGTGAATATAGGTTTGTACCTTTTAATGTCTCATTATAAGATGATTAATTGTAAAAGGATAATAATGATAAAATCCATATTTACCCCGAAAAATCAATATTTATTTCAAAACTTAAAAATCAGACGAAACTAAATGAGATTCTGACGAAGCTGGTCGCAAAAAGACGAAATTATTTTTGTGCTCGAGCGCTCAGTGACTGTGACGGACGAATTTAAATTGTAATTGAGGAGTCTGCGCGAAAACAGTGTTAAACAGATCGGAAATGTTGTTAAACTGGTTGACAAAAGACGAAGTTGAATTAGCATTCGCATCGCTCTGCATCGCGAGACGAATTTGAATTACACATTTTCATTGTCGGATGAAAACAGTTTGAAAATGGCCGGGAAAACCTATTACTACTAACTACTACTACTACTACACTATACTACTACTACTACTACACTACTATTACTACTACTACTACTACTACTACTACTACTACTACTACTACTACTACTATTACTGCTACTACTTCTACTTCTACTACTTTTACTTCTACTACTACTATAGGTTTTCCCGGCCATTTTCAAACTGTTTTCATCCAACAATGAAAATTTGTAATTCAGATTCGTCTCGTGATGCCAGAGCAATGTGAATGCTAATTTCAACTTCGTCTTTTGTCAACCAGTTCAACAACATTTCCGATCTGTTTAACACTGTTTTCGCGCAGTCTCATCAATTACAATTTCAATTCGTCCCTCACAGTCACTGAGCATTAGCGCAAAAATAATTTCGTCTTTTTGCGACCAGCTTCGTCAGAATTTCATTAAGTTTCGTCTGTTTTTTTTAACCTTGACAAGAAATTTTTATTTCTGGGGGTAAATATGAATTTTATTATTACTTCCCTTTTCTAATTGTCATCTTATGATGAGAAAAAACACACACACGCCTTTACTATTTAGAGAGGGAACGCTTCTCAAAAATATTCTTGATATCACTTAGTAAACTGTTCAAAGGCTAAACATCGTGTGTTAAATCACTAAACTTTGGTGTCCAATTTCTAAACTATAAGTGTCAATAACATACATACATTTTCTATTAAGACATCTTTGCTTTCACTTTCTACAAACACACTTTTTACAGTGTACGTGAATAATCATAAACTTTTATCCAGACACACAAACAGTCACAAACACTGTCTAGACACGAAACAGATAACATACAGCTAAACACAACGTCAGAGCATTACTATGTATAGGACTAATTGGGATAAACATTGTGTGAATATTCCTGAACAAAGACGACTTTATTTCTAACATATGTCGGTCGTTCGATAGCAGGACGAATTATAATGACAATTGACCATTCTGAATTGAAAATATTTGAAACCTGGTGCCATATGACTAATCTAAAAGGCAAATGACTAAACAGAAAATAGCATTATACACGCTCCGCTCTCCTTGAGACGAAGCTGAATTAAAAAGCCGATGAAATATCACAAAAAAGGACGAAAATGGCCGGGAAAACCTATACTACTACTACTACTACTACTACTACTACTACTACTACTACTACTACTACTACTACTACTACTATTACTACTACTCACTCCAACCCATTTGACGCCAGTGGTGTTAATAGAATATGTATGTGTATATTGTTGGCGCTTTGTGTCTAAAAATTGGGCACCGAATTATAGTGATTTGACACATGAGGTTTACAAAGTGATAACAAGAATGTGTTAGAGAAGTGTTTACTCGCTAAACACTATTTTTGTAGTGTAGACGTGTTCTTTTTAAGTATTTAATTTTAAGACAATTAGAAAAGGGGTATCATAATAAATTCCATATTTACCCACAAGAAATCAATATTTTTTTTTACACCTAAAAGGGAGAGAAAACTAAATGAAATTTCGACGAAATTGGTTGAAAAAAAAATTATTTTCGCGCTCGAGCATTCAGTTACTGGACCAAAGAACTAAAATTGTATTTGACCAAACTGCGCGAAAAGAGTGTTAAACAGATTGGTAACGCTGTTAAAATGGTTGACAAAAAACACAGAACTGGACTAATATTCCTTTAGACGGTCTCATAGGCCATATACATGACCTGAAAAAGTTGTTAAGTACAAGCTTTTTTTTGTTGATTCCTGTGCTAGATGGCTATTGATGTAAATTTAGCTTGGTTGTCACCTTGACAACCTTGGGCCACTTTTTTTATTAGCCTAATTAGCATAATCAGCTAATTGGCATATGTGCAATATGACATATGTTGTCAAATTTTAATCCAGAAAGCCAGAAAATGGAATAATACAACTTTTCAAGGGTTTTCTGTGATAAGCAATCCATTTACAACACCAGTTTTTATTTTCGGGTAAAGCATGTGTCTTGAATAGCGTAATTAGCACAATGAGCTAATTTGCATATACACGTAAATCGGTAGATGGTAAAATAAACCATGTACATGACCTCTGAGCTGGAAAACTTGTTAAGTACAAGTTTTTTTTTGTTGATTTAGGTTTGAGATGTGTACTGCAGTAGGTTTGGTGTGGTTGTCACCTTGGCGACCTTAATTATTTATCTTCATTAGCCTTATTAGCATAATCAACTAATTAGCATAATTTGGTCATACGTCGCAAAGCTCATTGCAGAAACCCTAAAAATCGGAAAAAAACAACTTTTCAAGGGTTTTCTATGAAGAGGAATCCATTGATGACACCACTATCTATTTTTCAATAATACAAGTATCTTCAATATCATAATTAGCATAATGAACTAATTTGCATACATGCAGTAATTCAGTAGGTGGTAATTAGAAACCATGTCCGTGATACGGAAAAGTTGTTAGGTGCAAGTTGTGCTGTTGATTCGTGTTTAGGATGGGTATTTGGAGTAAATGTAGCTTGGTTGCCACCTCGGCAAACTTGTTAAATTATCTTCATTAGCCTAATTAGCATAATCAGCTTATTAGCATATTATGTAATATGTTGCTAAGATCAATACTGGAAGCCTGAAAACAATTATAACTCAACTTTTCAAGGGTTTTCTATGACGAGGAATCCATTTATGACACCAGTGTCTATTTTCGAGTTATCCACGTGTCTTAAAGACAGACTACGGGATTTGCACGTCAGAAAACGGCAAAATGAGTGAAATTAGCTCAAATCGTTCACAATGTGAAGGTTATAAATAAACATCTGTCATAGAACCTTTGGGTAGAATACGTAGTTTTGGGGAAAATCTGGACATTTATACTACTAAAAATTACTTCAAAATGTACTTAACAGCTTGTCCAGATCACGAACATGGTTAATTTTACCATCTACCGATTTACGTGTATATGAAAATTCGCTCATTATGCTAATTACGCTATTTAAGACACTTGCTTTACCCGAAAAAAAAACTGGAGTTGTTAGTGGATTCCTCATTACAGAAAACCCTTGAAAAGTTGCATTTTCCCATTTTCTGGCTGTCTGGATTAAAAATTTAACAATATATTTCACATTACACACATGCTAATTAGCTGATTATGCTAATTAGGCTAATAAAAAAGTTGCCCAAGTTTGTCAAGGTGACAACCAAGCTAGATTTACTTCAATAGCCATCTAGAACACAAATTAACCAACAAACCTTGTATTTAACAACTTGTCCAGGTATGGAAAATTTCTACTGGACTATAAGCATACGCATCACTCTGGCATCGCAAGATGAATCTGAATTGACAATTTTCATAATTGTATGAAACAGTTTGAAAATGAACTACTATATGTTTTCCCGGCCATTTTCGTCATCTTTTTGTGGGATTTCGTTGACTTTCATTTCAGTTTCGTCTTGCGGAGAGCGGGATGTGTAAATGCTATTTTCAGTTTAGTCATTTGCCTTGTAGATTAATTATTTGGCAGCACGTTTCAAATATTTGCAATTCAGAATGGTCAATTGTCATTATGATTCGTCCAAGCTAGCGAACGACGGACAGATGTTAAAAGTAAATTCGTCTTTGTTCAAGAATATTCATGAAATTTTCATCCCGGTTGGTCCTATACGTGGTAATGCTCTGTCTTTGTGTTTAGCTGCTTGTTATAGTGTGTTATCATAGTGCCTTTTCGTGTCTTTAGATTTTGTGATTGTCTGTGGATAAACAATTATGAGTATTCATGTACACTAAGCAAATGTGTATAGAAAGTGCAAAGATGTATATTAAGTTGACACTCAGTGCTTACAAACTGAACACCGAAATTTAATGATTTGACACGCGACGTTTAGCCTTTGAACAACTATACTAAGTGATAACAAGAATATATTTTAGAGAAGCCGTTTACTCGCTAAACACTGTTTTTAGGTGCGTGTATTTGGGTGTGTGTTTTTTCACATCTTAAAATGACAATTAGAAAAGTGGAGTTATGATAAAATTCCAATTTATCCCCCAGAAATCAATATTTCTTTTTACACTTAAAAACAGACGAAACTTAATGAAATTCTGACGAATTTTTGATTTACTTCCTGTAGTATTACCTTGCAAGTTATTATACTTTACGGGAGGTGACATAATTTACAAAAGTAGTATGTATATACATCTCTCAGAACTTTATAGCAGCCATACCTGGAGGCCCCTCCTTCTGGTTTGGACTGGATGATCTTGATGAAGAGGGAACCTTCCGATGGGTGGACGGCACGGTGCTTGGAACAAGGTGAGAGTCACATTTACAGAAAAGTGCCTTTCAATACTTATTACGATAAGAAAATGTCATCAATCAAATCAATCTTGCATTTTTAAACATTGAAACGAATAGGAACCTTAAAGAATGTGTCAGGGATTTGCAAGTCCATACTTCCCTTAACCCTAAAAATACCGGGCTATTTCTGGTCTACTTATTACCGGGGGGGGGGGCATTATTCAGAGTTTAAATTTTGCTCAAATTGCGAATCGCGGTTATGTGTAACGTCGCAAGACCAGCGGGGCACACTGATTGGTTAAACGGCTGAACTCCGCGCGACCTTCGGCTAACGGCTGATCGGACAATTTTGGAACGGCCCGTGCACGTCGACGCTATTGAAAATTTTGAAGTTTGTTAAGATTTTCACCAAAACTACGTATTTTACCCAAAGGTTCTATGACAGGTGTTTATTTATACTAATCTTCACATTGTGAACGATTTGAGCTGATTTCATTCATTTTACCGTTTTCTGACGTGCAAATCCCTTACTCTGTCTTAAATGGAAATGTAAGTAAATTAAGTTAAAGTGTACTGATAATTTCATTTACCAACGCTGAAAATTACCCAGATGTGAAACTAATCTGATATTCACTCCACTATAATGTGCTTTGCTGTGCGTTTGGTTTTCTTGGAAAAATATACCCTTTGTAATCTGTAAACTCGCTGTGTATACAACTTTTAACGAGATCAGAGTGTAGATGGCAAGAGTAAAATTATATCTGGCCCACTTGAGGAATCAAATGAAATCTTGCTACATGTATTAATGTTACGTTAGTCATGTTAGCCCTGTCAGTAGTTCAGTCAAAAACTAAAACCGACTCGCTTTAAGGTAATGTTAGAAAGTTCGTGGGTTTGGGTGAAAGATGAGGAAAATTTAACCCAAGAATTTAACCCCTAAAGCGTTCCTCTCTTAACATATAGCGCAGACATAATTTCGTATTTTTGCAGCCAGTTTCGTTTTTCTTTTAAGTATGAAAAGGGGTATTGATTTCTTTGGGATGAAAATGGATTTTTCCATTATTCCCCTTTTCTAATTGTCATCCTATAATGAGACATTAAAAGCACACCCACACCTACATTCAACAACAGTGTTTAGCGAGTAAAAACTTCTCTAACGCATGCTTGTTATCATTTTGTAAACATGTTCAGAGACTAAACGTCCTGCGTCAAATAACGGAAACTTTGGTGTTAATTTTTTTTGTAAAAAATCAAGTGTCAATAATATACAAATACATATTCTATTCCCAGCTAACAAATGGACGTTTTAAAAACGTTCTTAAAACGTCCGAAGTAGGGTTTTTGGACGTTTTGTGAAAACGTTTTATAGACGTAAAAATGTGGTAAGTTTTAGACGTTTTAAAAACGTTTTCTTGGACGTTTTTAAAAACGGCTTTTTTAAAACGGTTTTTAGAAAACGTCCTTTAGAACGTAAATGACGATTCGTTAAATTTAACCAAGACCTGGAAAAAACCGTAAAACGTTTTAAAAACGTTTAGAAAACGTTTTGCGGACGTTTTAAAAACGTTTTGGGACGTTTTGGAAACGAACTCGGATATACGTAAAAATGAAAAATAATGAGAAAATTTTTGAAATCTAGAAGCAATTGGTTGTACACTTAGTAACTTTCCATTCTTTTCACTAAACACTATAACCTATAAGTCCATATCAGTAACTAACCTGACCTATCCTAAATACCTATCCAATCCTACCCTAACTGTCAGACAATAAGTTAGCAATCGATATATAATACTCGTAAATAGTGGTTACTTTTTGTTTTTACAAATAGAAGTTCCATATAAAGTGAAATCACTTTCACGAGATGTAAATATTTTTTGCCAACTTATGGATATGCATTTGATAAACAAGAACTATATGGCGCCGCTAAAATGTTGAAAACACTATAAATATGTCTATTAATTATGGTGAAGTTGTCATTATAACTTGATTATGCAAATTACCATATGAATATGCATTAGAATAAAGGGCCTCGCTTGCTATGTATTATGTGCGTACGTGTTACATGCGTCTATTTTTCGTGTTTCCAACTAAGTGGAAATAAAATTCAAATTAACCTATTACCCAACTGCCACGCTAGCAAAGGTGCAACACAACTCCACCCATCCATCCATCCCCCCCCCCCCCCGCACACACAGACACACGCATACAGGCCAACACACAAACGCATGTAATACACACACAGAAATACATTTAATCACACAGAGACGCATACATTCAAACGCTCATACAATCGGACAGGGTACAAGCGGCACACGTTAACAGATCCACGCATGCACATGTAAACACACGCACACACGTCATACCATACAACACACACACACACACACACACACACACACACAACACACACACACACACACACACACACACACACACACACACACACAAACACACACACACAAACACACACACAGCTATCCAGACACACGGAAACATACATGACCGCTAGGTCCAGTCACGCACACACATAAACACACACACACACACATACACACACACACGCGCGCGCGCAAGCACGCACATACAACACGTACACTCACTCGCGTCCATACACACAAACAGCTCTTTCCAGACGACATGGAAACATTATAGGTTCAATCACGCATAAACGTAAACACACACACACACACACGCACACGCACACACACACAAAAAAACAATCGATTTACAACAAAACGTAAATTTTGTAACGTCCACAAACGTTTTGTAAACGTTCTATATCAAACGTTCTGTAAACGTCCTATATCAAACGTTCTGTAAACGTCCTACACTAAACGTTCTATAAACGTTCTATACAAAACGTTTAATTTTGTAACGTCCAAAAAACGTTCTTAAAACGTTCTAAAAAAACCTCAACTTTGACGTATAACACATTTTGCTATCACTTTATAAACACCTCTTTTACAGTGTACGGTACCCGAATAATCACACATACATACTCTCACTTTTTTCAGACCTAAACGAAACAACATTATGATAACACACAAACATACACAGACAGAGCGTTACCACGTACATGAGACCAATTTGGATGGCATTTATTGAATTTTCTTGATAAAAAACGAATCTGCTTTTAACATCTGTCGGTCGTTCGTTAGCCGGGACGAATTATATTGATAATTATCCATTCTAAATTGAAAATATTTGGAACTTGCTGCCAAATGACGAATTCAAAAGGCAAATGACTAAACTTAAAACAGCATTTACCCGCTCCACTCTCCGTGAGACGAAACTGAATTGGAAGTCGAAATTTCACAAAACGATGACAAAAAATGAACATGAAAACCTACTCAAACCAACAAGCATGTCTATTAGTACATGCTAGAATATACAAACGAATAAACAAATTTAGAGGAAAGTTATTGATGGAGAAGTGTCCCATGGAGAAGAATTCTGAAATCTTATGTTCACTTTATGGTGAATTTTCCGATTTTTCCAATTTTGGCGAATATTTCTGATTTTTTTTTCATTTTCCTTTTTCTTTCCTTTTATGTTTTTATGTATGTATGCATGTATTTATTTCAGTTTATTTCATTTTATCAGACATTGTTTTTTTTTGGGGGGGGGGCGGGCAGGCGGACCAAGATGGGTTGTTAAAATCATGGTTCCAAACAAGTGTAAACACCAACAAGACGTCATGTGGATTCTTTCACAGCTTTCCTTCATGGGCCGGGGCACAACCTTCGAATTCAGGAACTGGGGAACATTGTGTGCATTCTGCCGACTGGAGTAACAATGGAAATCTTGAGTGGAATGATAGGCCCTGTGAAGACTCACTACGCTTTGTTTGCGAGATATCTAAAGGTACTAGTACATTGAACCACATGTTTTCCTTTTCCTACCCGAAAACAAAATGTAATGTGTTCGATACATTACAGTGTTTTTAACACTGCTAGTCGTGTATACCCATCGGAAACTTTTATCCAGATTGCTGCTCCTCACCTAAAAACTAGAGAAAAAAAGGTCATAGTTGCAAGGCCCTCTTGGTGAGCAGTGTTTGTCATATTAAGTAAGTCTGTAAACATAGATGTGTGCTATTACTGAGTGACAGGGGCTTAAATATTTCAAAATTGGTAAATTGAAACCCTCTGCGCTTTGTTTCAAGGAATGCACTCATCATAAGTACAATACCAAAAATGACTTTTCATAATTACCTACATTTTCAGTTCAGTTTGCAAATATGATTTTCTGCATCATTTTACGTTACTGCCTTAGGACTTTCGTATAGCACAGTCAATGATTGATGATCTTGGTTTAAACTTCGTCTCACTCTTATTCTCTTCTTCTTTTCCTTATCGTCATCTCCAGTTCCTGAACCAGTCATTCCCGTTCATCTTCAGGCCGTAACCGCTACGACTTATAGAGGTGGACTAGATAATGCCGGATACATGTGTCTATTGAGTCCACCTGATAATGTCAATGGAACCTCGGCGTCGACTCAGAGACTTGTCAAACTGAGTCAATCTTCGGGTGATAACACGCTCACCGTACCTGGGGTCAACTCTGCTGAAATACCAAATTCACTTCCGGTTGTTATAAACCAAACCTTACCATCAGACGACACTGCAGTCGGGTTTTTTGAATGTACAAGTACCACCACTGCGGGTGAAAGTACATCCGTTTTCATCACGATTTTACTGGACAACTGTAAGTTAAACCTACTTTTTGATACATACGGAGTCAGGCAGACAATGGGCCGTACGCATAAAAAGTAGCAAATGCTTATAAGAAATTGCTTCAAGCACCAGCAATTGGCTATCAAGAAAAATCAAGCTCACGCAATTGCTTAAATATGTTTGCATAATCTTTTGCTTACCGTGAAATCCGAGTGCACAGCGATAAGCAAATGCCTGCAAACAAAAGTTTTTGCTAACAGGCAGAATTACTTGCTTACAAATGAAAGAAATTGCTTAAAAACGCGTGCATAACAAGAACCTTTTCCTTGTTCTGAAAAGAATTTGCTTGGGTTTGTTCAAGCTCCTCAATACCAGCTTGAGTGCTTTTGCTTGATTACGACATTCGAGTTTAAAACATGTCCATGCTCATATTTAAACCAAACCAAAGCTGCACAAAAGGAGAATAAATCAAGAAATACTTTTTTGGTATATCAAGAAAAAATAGGGGGAAAATATTTCAGGAAGGGGGTTAAAGATTTAACTCAATCCTGGAGTTACGGTGCGTCTATTTCGCAACTTCAACGCGGACGTAGAATTTGCGGTCCGTGTGCAAAAATCGAGCGGTTACAACAGTAACAGTGGGCTGACCGCTCTTGGCTCGAAATCTACGACGGGCCTTGGCCAATTTTACGTCCGTGCACAGCAAGAACGCAGAACAGGACCCAGCGAGTCAACAACCAATCAGCGCACTAATAGCAAGGTAAACATCCGGCTTATCATCAGCATGCATGCTCGAACCCGATATCCAGGAAATCAAAGTTGATTTACTGAGTTTTTATCTTTCATTCATTCCTTATTCGGTTTTCTTTTCTGTATTTCGTTCATTCTTTTTATTTCATTCTCTCTGCATTTCTTTCTTTTTCTTTATTATTTTTTTATCTATCTTTCGTTCATTATTTTCCCTTTTCTTTTATTCCGATTTCTATCTTTTTCTTTCTTTTTCTTCTGTCTTTCTAGTTGTCCATCGTTCGTTCATTCTATTTCGTTCATTCTCTCTATCTTTCTTTATCTATATTATTTCTTTTATCTATCAAGGGCGTAGGCTGGGGGGGGGGGTTGCACCCCCCCGCAGAGCCATAAGAGTTCCGCCCCTGGCAAGCAAAAGGAAATTTGCACCACCTTTTCTGCTTTCAACGCCCGATTTTCTCAACTTTAGTTCCACCTCCCTAAGATGTGCACCTCCCCGTTCCACTTTCCCAAAATGTGCACCTCCCCATGCCCAAAACAGCCTATACGCCCTTGTCTATATTTTTCATTCTCACAACCTTTCTTTTTCTTAATTACTTTCTGTCTATCGTTCATTCTTTTTCTTTCATCTGTCATTCTTTCTATCTTCCCGTTTTACTCTATCTGTCTTTCATTCATTCTTTTTCTTTCATTCTCTCTATCTTTCTTTTTCTATATTTCTATTATCTATCTTTCGTTCATTCTTTTCCCTTTTCTTTTATTTTTTCCATCTTTCTTTCCTTTCTCTATCTAGTTGTCCATCTTTCGCTCATTCTATTTCTTCTATCTTTCTCTCATTTTTAATTGTTTTATTTGTCTGTCTTTCAGTCATTCTTTTTCCTTCATTCTCTCTATCTTTCTATTTCTGTATTACTTTCTATCTTTCGTTCATTCTTTTTCTTTCATCTTTCCTTCTTTCTATCTTCCCATTTTACTCTTTTTGCCTGTCTTTCATTTTATTCTTTTTCTTTCATTCTCTCTATTTTTCTTTTCCTTTATTCCTTTCTGTCTATCTTTCATTCATTCTTTTTCTTTTATCTTTATTTTTTATTGTTTTTCTTTTTCTTCTTTTTTCTAGCTGTCTATCTTTTGTTCGTTCTATTTCTTTAATTCTAGCTATCTTTCTCCTTTTTTTAATTGTTAGATTTGTCTGTCTTTCATTTATTCTTTTTCTTTCATTCTCTTTTTCTTTTTTACTTCTTTCTGTCTATGTTTCCTTCATTCTTTCCTGTTTTCTTCTTTCTTTCTTTTCTTTCTTTTGACTTTGTGTTCTTCTTATATTTTCTCCTTTCTTTCCTTCTGTCTTTCTTTTATTTCCCTGTATCTTCCTTCCTGCCTTCCCGTTACGTTTGGTCTCTACCTCCACTTGCCATGTTGAAAGTCGGGGGATGAACTCTAGCGGTGATGTCATACCGATTAGTACGTTCGTCCGCGTACACCGAATTTGCGAAACCACTCACAGGAGAATGTTTGTGTTAATATTACTACAGGTGAACAGAATTTCTCCCAACATATATATTGTGAGAAAAAGGTTAAGTGGAATAAATCTTTACAGGTTGCATTTCAGAAAAAATTTAAACGATGAAAAAATTGCTCTTGTGACTGAACAATTAGGAAAAGTTGATTCTGATCATGTAACACAGGAAAATATTGATAATATTTTAGAGGCAATTAAAAATGTATATTTTGATTCAGCTGCTGATCTTGGAATGTTGAGTGGCGTTCGACTAAAACAAAAAACTACACGTCAGTTTGTAAAAACAAAAAGTCATGAATGGTTCAATGACGATTGCAAGAGATTGAGGTTATCATATTTACGGTTGAAATCAAAATATAAAAGACTAAAAACTTTAGAAATGAAACGTAAATTTGAAGATTTGAGAAAAATTTATAGAAAAACTGTACTCATGCTAAACGTAAATATATTTTAAAGATTTGCACGAAGACTTCGTCATTTGAAAAGTGAAAACCCGAATGAGTACTGGAAAATTTTGAATAATGATAAGAAAAGCAGTGGAAATATTGACTTAGATGTATTCAAAGAACATTTTAAGAAATTAAATCAGAATGTAGACTCGTCTGGTAGAAGGTTCACATTGAACACTGATATCCGTGATTTACCAGTAAACAATGAACTTAATCGGCATTTTACTGCTGATGAAATTACATTACAAATACGTAAGCTTAAGAATAGTAAAGCGTCTGGTGTAGATTTAATAATAAATGAATTCCTTAAAAACAGTACTTCTTCTGTCATAAAGGCTATCACCAACTTATTCAATGTAGTATTAGATTCTGGGAAAGTACCTACAGACTGGACAATTGGTTTGATTCGGCCCGTCTATAAAAAGAAAGGTTCTGCTGATGAGCCTGATAATTATCGCGGTATAACTTTGTTAAGCTGTGTTGGCAAATTGTTTACAGCTGTAATAAACGAAAGACTATCTGCTTTTTTCGATGAATATAATTCCCTTGGAAAAGTAAAGGTCGGTTCGTCTTGTATTCACTTATTGACTTATATCTTTCAAGGAAAAAGAGAGTTTATTGTGCATTTATTGATTACAGAAAGGCGTTTGATTCTATTGATCGAAGTTCATTATGGTATAAGATGATAAAACATAATATAAACGGAAAGGTGCTTAATGTAATAATAAATATGTATAAAAACGCCAAGTCTTGTGTTGCAAGTGGATCCATACGTTCTGAATTCTTTTGTTGCAATATCGGAGTTCGGCAAGGTGAAAATCTGTCCCCCCCTTCTGTTTGCTTTGTATATTGATGACTTCGAACTTTTTATTCGTGACAAATATTCTGGAATTAATTTACTACCGGAAGGCATGAAAACCTCACTTTATGAAAATGGAATTGATGTTTTCCTCAAACTGTTCTCCCTATTATATGCTGATGACACAATTGTTTTGGCAGAGTCCGAAAAAGACTTGCAATTAGCATTAAATGCCGTTTAAGAGTATTGTAAAACATGGTTAGTGACAGTCAATACAAGTATTTAATACTTGTATTGACTGTCAATAACCATGTTTTACAATACTCAGAAACGGCATTTAATGCTAATTGCAAGTCTTTTTCGGACTCTGCCAAAACAATGGAGAAGTGTAAATATTTGCATCAAAAAGCATTCGTAAGACATTACATACAATACTGGAAAGTTTAAACTGTTTACTATTTACAATTCTTGCCCAAAAATTAATCATTCTAGTCTCCACTAGTTTACTCAAGCCATGCCTGCCAAGTTCCCCTAAAACCATACAATTTGTAGTATTTCTTCCTAATTTTAGTAATTGCTTACAATATGAATGATGGAACGTGTCAAGTTGTTTAATGTTTTCATAACCCCACACTTCACTACCATAAAGAAGTATAGGAAGGACAAGTTTGTCAAAAAGATCTATTTCTAAGTCAACAGGTAAATTCAGTCTCCTTGACTTCACTCTTAAACTATACATAGCTCTTCTAGCTTGATTCACCTGTTTATTCTACGCCTTTTCAAAATTATTGTTATAATTGAATGTTGTACCAAGATACACATAATCATCAACGACATCAATTACAGAATCATTGAACTTAAATGGTTGATACCTTCTAACCTTACCTCTTGAGAATATAACAATTTTTGTTTTAGTAAAACAGCGGAATAAAAACAGGGCAAATGCTGATAGACCTTTATGCGAGCGTTTGTATGCATTTACTTGATCGTGTAATGATTCCTTGCAGGCAACAAGCAATCGTTTCAGCCTGTAAGCAAGAACCTTTGCTTGCAAGCAATTCCTTAGTTTATGCATATGGATTCAAGCAAAAGGCTAGAAAAAGCAATTGCTACTTTTTATGCATACGGCCCATTGTATCTGTTTTGATGATCCGCATAACCAGCGGATCACTTACTGATTTTGTCAGAACCGTTTTATTATCTTTCTGGTAACCCTTTTTTGTGGACACAGTATCTCAGTTATCTTGTAACTTGACTCGGTCTCATCACTTACTCGTTATCAGTGCAATATCTTACTGGTGACGTCACCTGAGACGTCATTAATAAAGAAACAGGTTTGGTCAATATCTCTTGACTCGAGTGTAATTAGACGACAAAATTTGGCACGGTTACTTACTGGTGACGTCATCTATGACATCATAACTGAAATTTTTGGCCACTAACATTTATGTTAAACCCGTTGCTTACGGGAACCGGGTGGGCCCTGTACAAAGTCTATGGGGATTTACGGAATCTCGTTGTTAACGGGATATCTCGGCAACGGCACGTTCTGTGGCATTCTACCTTGGCACATTCTTGTCTCATGACAAAGGCCTCGGTACAGTTTCTTACTGATGACGTCACCATGACGTCATTACTAAAGAAACTTTTCTGGTCAATATCTCGTACGTGAATGAAATAAGACGACCGAATTAGCACTGGAGGGTGTCTAATAACAGTTAAGGCGTAAATCGTGTTGAGGGTATCTAAAACACTGGAATCTTGGTGAAAGGGTATCAGAATATATAGCTAAGGCCAATTTGCATAAGTTGGTGTTAAAGCCACCGCACACTACGCGATCCGATTCCGACCCGATTCCGATTCGACGAGTTGTAAGTCGGTAGTCGAGTCGGGATGTGTGCGGTGCTTCCGACCCGACTTGCGATTATCCCGTCGCGACTCACTGCGAGAATACATTTTGTGCATATTGCTCGTTTTGATATTTATACTAGTTCAGTGAAATAAGGGTGAAATAAATGGGACAAAATATAAATATTACACGTTATAATTTCTTCTTAATCTTCCTACCTATCATTGAATTTATGTAGCTATTAATCATTTGCTAACAATATACCTGAATTGATAAAATTACCCAAACATAAAATGATTGTATTGTCTTATGATCTTTTTTTTTTTTGGGGGGGGGGGTGTTGGGAGTGTTGTACTTATATGTAAGGGGGAGTGTGTGAATGGGTGTGTTTATCTGTGTTAATTTAATAGTTTTTAATTTTTCAAGTTCATCCACCCTCAACAATGATTCCAGCTAGCAGCCTGTCATAATCATGCCTGTCGTTTTAGTTACTTATTTTCATAATTATTACACTTAGTATTACTATTAATTGTAAGCAATACGAGAGAATGCTAAACAAATGAAAACAAAGCAAAACATGCTTCTGATAGTTATATTTTCGAGATTTATTTTTATAGACGACCTTAAATAAGTTACTTCAGAAATTATGACACAAAAGTAGACAGACAGTTATACTCACATCCTCGACAAAAGAAAATTTCATTTTTTTTTTCAAATAGGCTTACCCATTCTCATGAAACAAAAGTATGAGGATTCATTTAAAAAGCAAAGGAATAGGGGTATAGAAACAAATATAATATTTATTTTAATTATAAACAATCATGATGATGATGATAATCTTAACAATAAAAAAAATAATAATAGTTACAGAAATAAGGGTAAAATTATTATTATTATTATTATTATTATTATTATTATTATTATCATCATTATTATTGATTTTATTATATGATTGTGGCGTTTCCTCGATCTAGCCACAGGTACGGATCGCATCTCTTTCACGACAGTCACCTAAAATATCACAAATCGGAAAACACATGCGAAACGCCATTTTCCAAAAACTGTCCAACCTCGCCGCTGAGGGCGCATTTATTATCGTAACATCTCCCCCGGGGCCACCAAAACGAAGTCCCCCGAGTTTCAACAAGTGAACAATTTTGAAGAGAAACTGAATAACACACTTACAATAGTCAAGCCATGTTCCCAAATTTACACAATGAACCATGAAGTGTACCCTCTACACATGCTATACCATACAAAATTACCGAACAGGTACTGACTCATACAGGGAGCACAATGGAATTTCAAATGTGACTGAGCTATAATATAAGTATATTTCGAGCAATATGGGAATTTGAAAAATTGGAGGCACAAATTCAATGGAAGGCTATCCGGAATCGCCTTACACCATTGTTACGCCGAAGAGAAACCGGAACGACAATTGGCTAGCAGGAAACAGTGTCCAGGGGTGATCAGGCCCTAGACAACTACAACCAGCAGGCCACAGTCAAGACAACAATGTGGGGGGGGGGGGTGGACTACTGAAAAAAGGAGAGCTCGGGCTTAACATTTGAAACTATCACGCACTAATGAGACAAACATAAACAGGTTATCAGGCCAGTCAAAAAGGGTACATTTCCCAAAATGTTCACATCCCACTGTGGCGCAATATAATAACCATATTCCACAGAATACATGGAACAGACATGCAAGTAGAGGTTATATCTCATTATATTCATCATCAGCAAACAGGGCAAAACCCAAGGGAGTTTGGAAAAAAACATGATAAGCGAGCGCCAGAAATTAGCCCTTCGTACCACTATATAGACACAAACTCCCTTGAAGTTAAACATTTCATGAAAAGATTTCCACCTCGTTACTATACCCACAGGCTGTCTATACTATATAGGCCAAATACCTCTAGCATACAGAACATGATATAATCTTCCCACATACTTCGGTTCTACTTCAAATTCAATGTACATACACCATGACAGGGTGTTGAAACAAAACTGAACAGAGCCCGGAAAGGACTGCATGTATTCAATCTGACAAGCATACCCAGTCATGGTATAAAACCAGCCCCAAACTTTTTTTTTGTAAGGCACATGACATTGTGTAATTAATGCACCCTGGTACTAACATACGCATGTAGACAACATTTTAAAATACCTTGTCTCTCATCCTGCAGAACAAATCGTGCTTCAGCATATAACTCTCATCGAAACAATGCATTAACAAATCGTGAGGCCACCGAACAAGAGGGCCACTAATGTAACTCTAATGCACAAAATTTCACTAACATTCCATAAAATAGGAAAATTCGATACAAAAAGGGCCATTAAGTACCTATGTACACACATAAATACCAAAAGGCAAGTAAACAATCTGTGCATGTATATGGCCATGTGTGTGTGTGTGTGTGTGTGTGTGTGTGTGTGTGTGTGTGTGTGTGTGTGTGCATGTGTTTGTTGGTTGCAGTTGCTTGTTGCCTGTGTTATTTTAACAGACACTTCAGGCATTATAATACACGAACCATCCATGTGAGTCCACTGGCTCCCATACTATTCATGTATATCACATGTATGTACATGTATAGCAGTCCAATTAGCGGTAAAACCATACATTATTACCTTAGATATGAAAACATTTACAACTGACAATAACGAAACCACCCCCACCTGAGCCTAAAATTTCAATAACTGCAAAGTGTTGTGTCCGGCTATAAATACTATTCCAACACACTGGAATCTCAATACTGTACCTATATCCCGAGGCCCAATGACCACATTGTCAACCTGTCAACATTGTGTAGCCTCAAAATAACCAAAAGAGAAGATAAAACATTTTGGGATTGTATCCTGTTCTATCAACGTTCTGTACATGTACACTGTAAATTACAAACCCACTGCATTACACAAGAATAAGAAGTGTAGCTCATTATACCACCAGCCCCCAGAAGTAATATAACTCATGGAGAGTCTGCAATGTTACAATATGTTGCTGACATATTGAAAAAAATTACATTCTATGTAATGAATTATACACTGACATACGTGTACTTTCTCGATTAAGTAAAGTATGATATTAATGTTGTTGTAATAAAAAAAAATGTACGGTCTGCTTTTTTTTTTCGCTCTTGTTTGCGTGGAAACTTTCACCGTGTCATTTGTCAGCAATTTAAAATACAACTCCCTGAATCTGTGTAAGCATGGAATGACAATACTCACTCTATAATACATAAATTGTTTGTAGCAGCCAAAATCCCGTGTTTTGAAAAAGGAACACACAAAATTTATAACGTATACTACTAAACACAACACCAGCAAAACATACGTGTACCATCATGGCCTGGTGTTAAAATACATGTACTCACAAAATTATGCTATACAGGACAGTGAATACTCTTCCAACTTTCTTCCTTACTACCCAAACTAATTTAGACCAGTTTGGTTCATATGAAAATGCATAATTAAAACCTTCTGCTTGTCAGGCAGTTGGTTTGTGATTCAAAACATGCATTCTCATTTTCCCAAAATAAACATCAAAATAAGACCAGTTAGCCCTGAAACACTGGTGACGAAATAGAATATTTACAAAATCTACAACATGAGCATGGGTCTATACTACATCACTGAAATATTTCATACGAGAATTATTAACGAACTTAGAAGGCGTCGTCGCCAGGCCCTTAATACAGGCCATCTATTATCGACATGTACGTGTAATCAAATGCTAACCAAATGCACGTCATCCTAAACGAACTTAATGTACATTTTTTAAAAAAAGGTATGGTCATGTGCTGTGAATCACCCACCATATGAAAAATATCTCTGAGAAAAAGGAAACTGCATTGGCAAATACATGTACAGTACCGTATCATGATCTCTTCTACCAAATCATGCAAAATAAAGGTCTATTAACTCATTGTCCCAAAAACCCGATACCAACAAAATAATTACCTTTGAGAGGAGTCCTAAACAAAACATGTACATGTATATATTACATGTACATTTTATCATTGTAATGAATTCTTGTATGTAATTCTGGCAATGATCAGTCTTTCCTCTCTACAAATAAACTAAATGTCAGAACATAACGGACAAGACTTCTAAATCATTAGACATTGATTTTTCCTAATTACTTCCTCCTACTCTTCATAATAGGGATTTTGTCCCCTGTTTCCCTAACATACTTTTGGCAAGTGTCATTGAGGTCCTCAAAATTCACCCATGTATTGTATCGAGGGGAAAAGGTCCGCCATTCGACGCGATACACCCATTTGCCAGCTTCCTCATCAAATTTCCTTCCAATTATCTTTTCAATTTCATAATAGGACTGATCCACATTGTCATCCTTAGACATATTCTGTTGCTTAACATGGGCAACATCTGAGTGAACATTGTCTGTCATCATCACGCTAGCCTCTTCATCTGGCTGGTCAGCCAGGTTAGGTGACCCCGTGTCATCCTGAACACGTTCCCGTGAAGCCAAGTTCCCAGAAGAAACATTATGCGATTCTTCCTCCTTAGCTTCATGCATAGAGTTGTCTTCCTGGACAAGATCCACAGGGGTAACTGGTCAGACAACTCCTGCATTCGCTCTGTAGCCATTTTCAGGCGGTTTACATGGATACGTCCTTTCACTAGCACATTGTCACCCTTCCTCCGCAATCGAACATTAACTGGAGAAATATTCTCACAGATATAATATGGTCCATGCCATGTAGACGACAGCTTCCCTGATTGCAGAGCATTCGTGATAACAGGGCGATGAAGATATACGATATCACCTACCCTAAAACACGGGGCCCTAGATGGTAGTGATTTAGTTGCCATTGTCGACTTGCGTTGCTTCATCACCTCCGCGGCTGTTGCACGAGCAGGCTCCAAATTATGCAAAAGTTCTGCCACGTATACCCATAGGAAAGAAATTGGCCTGCCGCATACTGCTGCGGGAACCTTGCCGCAGACCTGCCGCAGACCTGCCGCAGACAGGCATCATTTTCACATGCAAATTAGCTCTTGCCGCAGACTTTGCTGGAACCTTGCCGCATACTTTTTTCAGGCCAGTGAGCTTTGCTGAAGAGTCTGCCGCAGACCTGCCGCAGACCTTCCGCAGACTTGCTGCAGCCTTTTAATATTGAATATTGATCAGGAAGAGTCTGCTGCAGACCTGCTGCAGACCTGCCGCAGACTTCCTACAGCCTTTTAATAATGAATATTCATCAAGAAGTGTTTGCCGCAGATCAGCCGCAGATCTGCGGCAAGGTTCCTACAAGTATGCAGAAAGTCAGCGGCAAGTCAGCGGCAAGTCAGCGGAAAAAGGCGAGAAAGGCTGAAAGAGAGCGCATCACAAATTAGCAAACACGCACACACACAAGCGTACACGGTCACACACAAGTGCACACGCACACACGCATATTAGAATATGTACTGTAAGGAAAGAGAAACACACTGAATTTGTGAAAAACTGGGTAATATAATATGTGCTCATATTTTCTATAGTACACAACTAGGCTACATGTACATTAGACCGACGGGGTCTGTCCGTTTTCTTCGGGGACTTCTCATTTAACGGTATTTTTGGCATTTTTTAGGTCAGTCCCGGTCTACATGTACATATATGCTCCATGTGCATGTTACGTGGAATATTGATAATTGGTTTATTGGACCCTTTTGATACAGGTAAAATCAGACCCATCAGATGGAGAATCGGTTTATTGGGCCCATGGAACCCTCCGCCAAGATTCGTCATTGTAGTATCTAATGTTATATTTTCTAGAAAGGTTGAATGACATATTTTGCCTAATTCTGTTGTTACAAATGGCAAATCAATTCCATCACCCAGTTTTTCTTTATTGGCTTCCATTTATAGCCTATAGGCCACACATATCCACCAACTGTTACATGAAGCTATGCAAGCTGAACTCTGCACTGGTATGACACAAATATCATGGGACTACAATCAATTATCTACATACTTGTGCATGATCTAGCATCAACCAAATAACATTAATAATGTAGAACCAAGCTACACAAAACAAAGTTCTACTCACATACTGTACTTCAACAACAAGGCCTTCAACTCCTGTAACTCCAGAAAAAAAACCTGTCAGATTGTAGTCCATATTTGTAGAGAATTGCACCATGACTCTTTCTCTACCTGTAGGAACTTGACCATTTGTAATTTGTAATGAACTTTCCCGCCAATTCTCTAACTGACAAAATCAGATTATAACCTTGTTGACTTCCTGTAAGTTGCTGCTGCCTTCCCGCATACTTCTGTGGCAGATCTGCCGCAGACTGTTCCTGCCGCATACTTATGTGGCAGATCTGCGGCAGACTTTCCTGCCGCATACTAGTATGCGGGAAGTCTGCAGCAAGCTTTTATTCTGCTGCATACTTCAGCTTACTCTTGCCGCAGACTAATAAGTCTGCGGCAGATCTGCGGCATACTTTTCATTTTCTTATGGGTACTTGAGCTGAACGTGGGGTTTCACCCTACATGCGGTCTGCCCCCTAGAACGATCAGTGCCATACACCCAGCATTCTTGCCCATACGTTTTGCCAGGAGTTCCAACAGCTGCACCCTCCTGCAGTGATATGGCCAACCAATACAAATTTTTGAGTCAGCTACAGGGAAGTGTCACCTGCCATAGAAGCCTTAGTTTCCAGTGACAAAGCCATGATGTATCATAGCGGCAATAACAATAGGCTATACTTGTAAACTCCTATGTTGTTTCCAAATTTTGGAAAACCTACATTTATTTTAGGAAAAGATTCCTGCTGTCATATTAATGTAAAGGTAAAGTTTAGGAAGCCAAGTAGCATGTCAACTGAAGTATGGAACCTGTGCAGAACAAGGTGCTGCTATGCGCAAGGATTCGCACGGGTAACTTAACTACCACCTAAATCATCATAGTCCTAGTGCTTGATCAGCCACGTATCAGAGGTGCCTCCTTTCCTGAGCGCACCCGTAGAGCGGAACCACATCTCGCATCAAAAACCCCAATTTTAGTTTTCCTGCATTATGCCTCACAAAATCATTTGTTCTAAATAACAAAAAGGGGCTCTTATTCAGTATGCAATGTCGCCAATTTTGCGCTGCCATGTAACAATAGTTGTACAGAACAGGTGCCAGAATTTCGGCAAATTTCACCATGTTCCTTGATTGACTTCCAAGAGCCGTTATCAGTTATCCTTGATGATCAATTACATGTCAGTAACTGATCCCGTTCTAGTCCCGATACCGGTCTCTGCAGCCGGAAGTTACCGTTATAATGTACACCCTGTACCTGCTAGTACATGGTACCGCGCTATCCACTCATCCGCCTCACCACTAGGTTGTCCGGATCCTGCGTAATACCAAGTGAAATAGTGCAGAGTCACTCTTGTCTGTGTGCACGGATTCAGGCTAAACACGCGATAATGCCTCCAATAATGTACCTATCACACGTGATGTTTGTCAGGCCTCGCTGTACTAGAGTTAGTGGACTGCCAGTTAACCAGGTGAGGATGCAACGAATCAGTGACCCGATCGTGCCAAGTACACCGCTCTCCTCTCTGTCCTACACAAAAATTCAGATCTTATCCCATTTTCAGCACTCTGACTCTTCGACCCCTATGAGGGCACAATGGACAACATTTCTGTGATTGATAGACAATTATTGATTATTCTTCTTGTGGCAGCGTACAAATATTAGTCGCCGAAAAGGTGATTCTCATTCCACATACCAACTATACTTACATTGATTTCCCAATTGTACAACTTGTTAGACGTCGTGCTTTACAAAGTTGGACCGGAAACACAAAACACAAGCTTTTGAGGCGTTTTAAGTCCCGTGATGATATGAGAGCAGTATATTATACAAAATCTAAGCCTTCCCATGGCTTGCACCCTGCCCTGCCTTGAATGAACCGATAATAGAGGCTCTCGTTTTTGTAGTTGATTTCGTGGATCTATTAATATCATTGAAGTTGGTAGGCTATATCCGTTGCCCACTACAGGCACCGAGCGCTTTCTTCCGGTTTCCATGACATGTTTGCTCCGGCGACAAAATGCTCTACGATATTTCAGATGCACTACGCTGACCTTCAACCTTAACCCTAATCCTCTAACCCCACCCTTACCCTAACCCTAACCCTTAACCCTATTCTAACTGGGAAATCCAATGACATCCCCTAATCCCCTAAACTCTTTTTCTTTCCTGACGATATTGGCACCGGGCAATTGTCGCCGGAGCAAATGCTCGGTCACCAGGCTCTCAGTGTTTAGTCGCATCTTTCAGTCCTGTCTATTTCACAAACTGGCGTCTTACAAGTGGATTTTATCAACCCGACAATTGATCCGAATCAACACACCCTCACACTGCATTTTCGGTTTTCATCTTTAGGTATTATCTTGAATTTAAGCGTCTTTCCTATGGACTACGAAACTCCGCCATCCTTCTAACTTCCAGCACTGTAATGGAGCGGCGATCATGGACGTCTGACCTGTACATATTCTGCGTACCAGATATATGATTCGACTGTTCCTGTTTGTCTACTCGGCCTTCATCTAGAACTTCATTCTCACAGCATTTTGGATGAGCGTTTCTACTAGCAGTCGCCATCTAGCTCAAAGCAGGGCGGAACAATTGTACCGCGGCGGGCCGCCGCCCCGCAGGCCCCGATAATGCAACACCTCCTTCCTGACTCCTCACCGCAGCATGTTTTCACCTAGTTATTTGGCGCCATGTCGCGTCAGCAGGACAAAGACCGCGTATTCTCTTCCAGCCAGATAATGATCTTCGCGGACAACGTGAGGCCACTCTCCATCCCGCACACCGTCCTTACTAACTTTCGAAGCCAATCTTGCGAGCTTTCTTGCGGCACTGACGTATATTATCCGCCAATTTACTTCGCAATTTATTGCCTCTTTGCGGCCCCGCTATATGCACTTACAAGAAGAATGTAGCTTTTGACATGGACTTCGCAATGTGACTGTCATCTCAGCAGCTTAAGACTGCATTAACTACCTTATCACCGTGCATGGCTATCCAGATTTATAGACAAACCAATTTAAGTTATCACACTGCATGCGAGTCGGATTAACGCTATTTGAGGAGTTGTTGCGGCCAGATACCAAGAGCGACGCGAAAGAGTCATTGGTTTATGTAGGCGATCCCTTACTCACCAGGAAAGAAACTTATGAGATATCGGAAAAGGAAATGCCTAGCGCTATCATGTATTGTAAATAGAAGCTGGACGTGTTTTTTTGAGGTACACTTCTTTCACCGCCTATCGCTGACCATGCCAGCCATCATGAAATGTCTTTTTCTTGTAAACAACCATTCAGCAAGTTTGGCACGTTGGATCACTTATTACAGTCATTACACTTTGAGATTTCAATACGACCAGGAAGTCCATGGTAACGCCAGACGGATGTGAGTCGCGCGCGTGTATGGTGAACCAGATTTAGCCTGCATCTCGCATTGGACGACATGCATCCCAATTGTTGTCCTTGATTTTGATTTCCCCACCCACGCGGACTTAATACGGGGACAATATGATAGCCATAATATGCTGCCAAGGTTACGCAGCAAGAAACCGAAGCAAACCCTGCATGTTTCAATTTTCCGCAGTCGCAGACTCGCCATTAATCACCTGACAGTATCCAGAGATCAAGGCATGATCTTGTAACAAGGAAGCAGCGAAATGACGTAAACTGTAGCAACAAATGATTGCTTATCTGGACTTTCATGGAGGTTACCACAATCCGGAGATGTCGCCCAGGATTGTTCGGAACCGACCAGAATAGCTATTTCGCTTACAATTTTGATGACATCTGTATCATGTGATCTTACCCAGAGTATGAGGAGAAGTACTGCTAGGATTTTCACTGCTTCAACTTGTTATCCCTGAGCAACAACTTTCCCAAGATTGATACGTGAGAACATGATTCCCTCTCACTGGTGCGGCATCCTTGCGTATTTCTCGCGTAACGCATGATTCAAAATCTGCGCTCGAAGTTTTTCTGCGTTAGTTATTGTACAGGACATAATGAATTGGGTGAAGTCTTGTGCGACCGTGTAATCACGCGTACAGCCTCCTTAAAGTGTTAAGGCCCAGTGTTATTCCCATTCCCTGTACCTAATCATTATGCCAATGCAGAGACGTAAGTCAGCGATATCCTGAGCGTCCAACTTACCAGCGATGTAAAGACTAAGTGAAAATAAGTATGATTCTTAGTATTTTAATTTAACTATTCTCAAATATTGTTGAGTTAATTGCAGTATTCCTGATTATCTAGCAGTAAACAGTTGCACGCGCCTATTGTAAAGGAAATGTGTGTCGTCATGTTAGCACCACCTGTACTTTTGCACTCTGATCGTCGGGCACATATTATCTCTCCAAATATTAGTGAGGAGACCTGCTAAAATATGGACGTTAGAAAACGTCAGACCACGAATCTATCACCGCCCAACTTAAATGGACATGTCGAACGATGTATGTCATATATTTCTGGCATTCCTTACCAAGCACCGTCTCTGACTCACCATTGAATACAGGCGATCGCCATCTGCACATTTGTACCCGATTTGCTTACTTCTACTTACGCCTTGTTTGGATAGTACTGATATTCCCCCGCATTTTGTTCATGCGGACGATACATCATGATCGCGCTTGATCATATGCTACCTACGCTACCCGAAT
>JZLH01S0162457.1:2057-13770 GCA_001188425.1 Eucidaris tribuloides
GAAAAAATCGCGAAAAAATCACTTTTCTGCCCATAAATTTCAACTATAATGTACTTGAATCTTCTTAAACAGGGTATCATCTTGTAGAAAATTTAGTCCCCTTTAATATGATGTCACACACATGGTAAAATATGGTTCCGTTACAAAGTTATCGTCCGAAATCTAAAAATTGATTTTTTCAAGGCGGCCATTTTGAAAAAATGACTGCCACGGCTCTCCTGGGCAAAATTCTCGAGGGCCCAATATCAGAATTTGCGTTTTATGTGGAAATCAACATCTGTGCCAAATTTGGTGCTTTTAGACAAAATTGAACAATTATTCGACTTAACCGCCGGACTATATATGTGCAGATACAAATTGGCACATTAATTTTATATCGGGCGATAGGAAATTCTGCAACACAGCAGTCTATGGAGAAAAGCTGAAATGGTCTCTCAATGATTTTCACTTTTTTAAAGCACTTAATGATTGTTTTACACTGCATTTTTTTCAGGGCTTCATTTTTAGAATGTATCAAAGACACTAGTAGCATGGGGAATCATGTAGCTCAGATTTTTTAAACTGGAAACATTGTTATACAGTACCTTTAACATACAGTACAAAATTATGACATGTAAATCAAAGAACATCAACAACCAACTAATATGTTCACTTTCAACAATATTTGTGAAATATTATTTTGATCATTGTCTTTTGAGGTGATTTCCTGAATATTTCAGGTCAAGAATACAACAAGTGAGACATACAAATTGTAATGACTGTGATTCTCTGACCAAATATTTGAGGCCAAAAATATGAAATTTCCTGTCACCGAAGAGTCTTTAATCCTCAGACCGGTTAGATGGAAGCATTTATAGCCTCAGGTGTAGGATCATTCCAAAGAAGATAGAAATAAGTGCATAACACATGTCTGATGTCACTTTAAATTAGACACGGGGGCACACTTTGAAATCATCATGTAAAATAGGAGCTGATTTATGATATGATATTATTCGTTTTTTATCGGCCCGGCCTGCTCACAAAAGGAAAACCACAAACTCCGGCCGCCCCGTAATCAGGCTGCTTGTTTGGATTACTGATGGCCCAGAATTGAAATTATCCCTGCGAAAATTAATGTCACGGTTAACGGCCGGAATGTTCGACTTCATTTCGCTCGATGAAACGCAAACCACTCTCTAAACAGTGGGGCGGATTGCTTGTTTTGATTACTCGACGATTTGTTTGTGAGGATTTGAGAATCAGACGATGGTAATGCCTCCCTTAAAGCCACAGGTTAACATTGACCAGAGTTTAAAAAACTGTGAGCTGCATAATCATCCATGCACTAAGTGTCTTTGGTGAGGTCAAAAAATGAAGCTTTGAAAAAAAATTATTTCAAATGATTGTTTAGTGCTTTAAAAAAGTGAAAATCTTAAGTTGATTGGATTCGCCTGCCAATTAGATCTAGGCTATTTTGTACTCGGCCCGAGAACTAATTGTCTATTCATTCATATCTTGCCAGTGGCAACATAAATTTCCAAACTGTTGTATTTTAGGGTGTTTATTTGTCCTTTCAAACACTACTTTGTACCTCAGATAGCAAAGTTTGACAAGTTTTCTAATTTGAAGCTCCACAATGTTAGCCTGTGTCTTTAAAGGTGGGGTACGGCTTCGGTGAGCCGTCTGATTAGAAAACGAGAGGCCGTGTAGCAAACGTCTCTTGATCAAGGTCAACACGGAACATCCTCATTGGCTCATTTGCCTTGTATCATAATTTGGAGTTCAGTAGCACTTTGTTTGAAATAGATATACTGTATTAACGAGAAAAGAAAAATAGAAATCAATTTGTCCTCAAGTCTGAGAATAGATTTGCTTATCCAAACTTCCACAAACATTTCAGTAGCATTGGGATGATAAGGTCAGATGGATTTGAAACAAGCCAATGATGATGTCAGTCACGTTCTCACAAGGGTCTTGAAAAAAAGAAGTATCTTTTGTATCTCTGTTCTATAAAGTGCTTAGAGACGTGCCGTTATGCCTTTGTGTTATGCGCTATACAAAAAAATGTTTCATTATCATTACTATTTGAAAAGAGAGTAGGGAGTCAATAACAGCTAGATGCACTGGGTACTCTACAATGAAGTATCATGAAGCAAAACTAAATAAAAACAGAGCAATAAATTGTGCACTATTAGGTGTGAATATGAGTGAGATAAGTAATCAATTATCATTTTGTTCTCATTCTGTGTATGCAAAAAAAAAAAAAAAACCATCAATACTGCCCCCCCCCCCCCCCACAAAATATCAAGTTGTCACAATTTATCTTAAGGGTGTCGTTTCCCATTCTAAGACTGCATTCTCTATCCAAAGTACTAAAATACGATATCTTCTCTGACAAAGGATTAATTACAGAACATGTGGTCTCAAAGTTGACATCCCACAAAACATGTAATTTGCCACGAAATGCTACTCAATAAACTCATTAAGAAATAAGGTAGTTTGTTCCCAGTCATGAATATACTTGTAACAAAAATGGATTAATAATCTTTCCCTTTGAAATTTTGAGGGCATTCATGATTGGAAAAGACTGAGTGTAGATAAAATGAAGATTACTGACAGATATGTCCAAAGAGTACACAAATTTCTGCACAATTTGTGAACATGACTTGTCAGGGTTCCCAGCATTTCAAGAAAACAAAATTCCCTGATTTTTCCCAATGAATTCTCAAAATTCCATGATAATTATTTCAACTCAGTTCCAGTTTCACCATAGCCAGTCATCCAATGGATGTTATTTTGATATGCAACAAAATATAACAGAGTCTGACTGGTAACTTTCGATTTTTGGGCCAATCAAAATTACCCGACTTTTCCTTGATTTAAGCCATTTTTATCAAATTCCTTGACTCTTCCCTGACTGGAAAAAAGTTAATTAATTTTCCCTGATTTTCTTGATGGGCTGGGAACCCTGCTTGTTCTTGCATATCATAGTACTAAAAACCATTAAAAAAGCATGTTTACTCTTCAAAGTTTAGTTTTTCTAGACCAGTTGTCAATCCCCCTCCCCCTCCCTCTTCTCCCCAAATTTTGAGACAGATTCCAGGGGACAGGTTGCAAGCTTCCGCATCATGAAGTATTTCAAGAATGGTAATCGAAATTTGATGGTTTGAGTATACAAACCCTGCAGGCATTATCACTGGTCAATAATGGCACTATCATTTTGGAGTGGACTTATTTGATCTTTGTTAACCGCGCTTTTCAACTTTCAACTTGAATCACGCAAGTGGTCACATATTGTTTGGATTATTTAACGTGGTAAATTGGGTGCAAAATTAAGCGGGTCTCATTTAGAGGGTTGCCGCCTAAAGAGGAAACTAAAGAGGAAAAAAGTCATATTCCTTATACTTGTATTAACAAAAATACTTGAAAAAATTCAAACCACAAGTCCAAAGATTTCCACCAGTAGCGTGGCAGCACTTTTTGAAAGCCATTGAAATCAGACAAGACGAACTTCAAGAACAATTGTCCGTGATGCTCAGGAAGGGTTCCAGTTGCACAGTGTGTGCACTTTGGGGCGAGGTTCCCCTGGGGAAAATTACACAAATAGCTGCTCAAATTATGGGCAGAAATGCGATATCGGCTCAGAGAATGGAACTGCCATGTTCAATAAACGGCCAATGGAACCCCTTACTGGGCTCTTGTCTCCACTCCCATTAGGGATGAAGTGGAGAAGAACCAAAGAAAACATGATCCACCGTTCTTCCTTGAACTTGGTCTCTCTTCCCACGGTCTCCTTCTTGAGGCCTCAACAGAAATGACAAGAAATCCACCACCACAAAGATGTATTCAAACCCAGTCCCCAGCGTATCCCAACCCCCTGAAGCCACGTTTGGTGTTGCCAACATTATTAAAATATTGTTATTTCTAATTAATAACGCCGCGAGACAGGCATTTGATAAATGCACCAAGTGTTCCTGATCTATGGCATATTTCCCCATAGAAGTAGGTGTGCGGTGGTAGCAACCACGTGTAATTTTAACTCTGAGGTCCTTTGACGAAACTCAGTATGGGGCTAATAGAATGCATTCCTCATGTTCAGGGCGGTCTCTATGGGCATTAGAAGAATACAAATGACTTGGTATAAAGTCCTTGATCCGATTTCTTACAATTGCAATGTGCTGCCAGACGGTTGCTGCTAGAATCGAGTATTGTTGATTGGTCAGACAAAATGAAATCAAATTATTTTAAAGATGCCTCTCAAAAAGTTTTTAGACTGCAATTGGTACAAACAATAAAGTACATAATTTACATATGCTTTCCTTGGTATTACATCCTTTTTCACCATATTCATGTTTTCTTTGTAAATTCCTCATTCACTTTTGCCAGTTCATGTATATTATGAATTTATAAACGATACAGTGAATAAAGATACAGCCAATTAAAAATCACTTTTAACCCAATGCCTGTACATGTAGATCCAGTTTTAGTTGGTGTTCTATGATTCCAGTAAATTTGCATTACATGAGCTAGATAAAGTCATGTGATCTAGAGTAAAGTTGGTCATGTGATCTAGATTAAAATTTGTCAGGTGATCTAGATAGAAACTATGCAAGTTACTTAACCACCTTATTCTTCAAACTAAATTGACATTGAATGGAAGACAAATGTATCATTTACGTGTTAAAGTTGCTTTTCTGATTTCATATGATTGTACCATTCTGTTGATCTTTATTTAAAGCCACTGCGCTAACATTGACCATAGCTTAAAAAAAATGTGAGCTACATAATCCTCATGTGTCAAGCGTCTTGATAAGGTCTAAAAATTAAAGCCCTGAAAAAATTGTATTTCAAAATGATAGTGTATTTAAAAAAAAGTAAAAATTCATAAGTTTGACCGAATCAGCGTGCCCATTTTCTCCCATAGACCTACGTGTGGATTAGGCCTATTTTTTACTTGCCGAGTATAATTTTTATTCATTCATATCTTGCAGTGGCCCAGCATAAAATTTCCAAACTTTTGTATTCTTTAGGGTGTTTACTTGCTCCATTCAAACACTTCTATGTACATAGCTCAGACAGCAAAGGTATTGACAATTTTTTTTAATTGAAGCTTCCACAAGTGTTAGCCTTATTACCTTTAAAAAATAGTATAGTATGTTTTTTGCTTACCAGGTAAACCTGGCTGAAGATGACAGGAATTTTGAACTTTGCATGCTTTTCTGGGAGATGCTAACCCAGTCAATGCCATTGCCAACAAAACTGCCAACACTTTTGTACATGATATTTCTGCGTGTCATAACCACAGCTACATGTAGGATGTTAGGAGTGGACCCTGGGGAGGAGGAAATTGGTGACTTCTACACCCCTTCCCCAAGCGTTACAATGCCAATATAGGCTACACAAGTTATGCCTACACAAGTAATGGCCTACACAAGTATGGCTACACCAAGTATGGCTACACAAATGACAAGTCAACGCATCGTCACAGTTTTGCACCCAATTCCCACGTCATAATTCCTTCAGGTATCCCAAAATGTTCCTGTAAACTACTCATTCAGTGGTTGGACTGTGAGGTAAGTGTGCTATCAACCTGTTTTCCATGGATTTGGGTCGGATGACTTGCCATAAATGAATTGAGGCTAGAGACTGAGGAACAATTCAATAATCCCAGCCTCATTTCCTATTTGAATGAATGCCTACATTGACTCACAAGTGACAGGGCTTAGGTTTTAAAGCAACAATGATTATTTTGAATATTCCAATAACACCAGGAACATAACCATGTAAAGTGTATGCAATATTTACTATATGTTCTGCTGGATGTGAAGCACAGACAGGGGAGGGGAGGGGAGTGATATTAGTAGGCATGGATCCTCTCCTCTCCCTCCTTGGGCCCAGGGGGAAAATGTTGTGTTTTTAGGGTTTATGTGCAAAAGGTGACTAATTTCAGCTTTAAATGTAACAACCTGAGGGTTAGAATAAGTGTACCCCATTGGAAAGCAGATTGTGCAAAGAGTGCACAGTAAACGACTCCCCTGGCAGAATTTGTTGTTATGCGCTGTCTGATGGGATTGTAATTAATTAAGCCATTGAGAACTATTAAATACCCAATATCTCGGGCCGGGGTCTGTGGAGACTGCATGCTTACATCTCAAAATTATGGGAAATTGGAAGAGTTACAGAAGTATTCTGGGTCATAGTTTGAAATGTAGTATGCTTTCATCATGAAAAATGCTGATAACAAAATCTTGTTAACAACAAAATATTTTTTTCTGGTCCTATGTATCAAAATTTCTTTCTACTTTATTATATAACAAAATTCGAATATAAAAAAGTAATTTTTCTGGTCTCCAGGAGTTAGTTATAACAAGAGCCTACTGTATTCAAAATATTATCAACTATATCAATAACAACAACAACAACAACACAATTATGTAGGGATATTTTTCCTATGTATATCACTCAGTAAGGCTCCGAATCCAAATTCTACTTTCTTTTCAATTTGCACAAAACTTTTAATTGTGAATCTTTTTGATCAATATAATCTCCCCCCCCCCCCAATTACAATGTAGTTTGGGTGAGCTGTCAACCTAGTCTTTACCTGAAAAAAAAATCAAATTGCCACTTTAAGAATGAGGTAACAACCCGTTCTTTCCACACAGTGGAAGGATATAACACTTCTTAAAATTATCGTTTGGGCTGTTGGTTTTTAACGAGCGGTGTTGAGAGGTACGTGACACAATCAATGATCGTGTTTCGTGGTATTGGTGAGTGCCAACAGGTAAATGTAACATGTACATCAACCAGTCGGTGACATATCAGGGTATACATTGAGCTTGGAATCATAAGTTTCCTATTCAAATAGTTAGGTACATTTTACAATACCATTAGCTCACTGTCTTTTTTTTTGTTTACTATGTTAAAGAGTTATGTATTTTGTATGTAAAACTGAAGGATGTTATTTGAAAGCAGTTTTGCATAACTGATCTGGCGAACCTTGCAGTATAAAATAAAGAAGACTAAATAAATAAATGAATACTAAATAATAAACTTTGAAATATTTGGTTAAGCACCTCAAGAATTTCATTAATAATGTTTAAGAGGATCAAAGAATGTTCAAACTTTCATTGCACCACATGCAAACAGTTAAGGCTTGGGTCTTAAATTCAATTTGAAAATTTCTGATTCAATTACATGTATGAGGAGGATGACATTTTGTCCAAATGATGTAATACTTCACAACTTTTGGGCTCTTTCCAAGTAGGATAAAGAAGATAGCTACATAGTGTCTGGCTGCATAGAGGCCATGCTGTTGGCTGTATGGCCCAGCTATGACCATTTCCAATTTGAGATGTAGTTAACCATGATCACTTCATCATTGATAAAAGTAAAAGAAAATTTGGCATTTGTTGAAGATGAATGCAATACCTTGCTTAATCATATGTTTCAAAAATATTTACCCAGTAACTTCATGAAGTGTATTTGTGATTAATTGCACAACAGGGGAGTCCGCGTTTCACGAAGACAGAGCATTGGAGGAGTTGTGCATTGTTCGTGAACAATGCTCTGCCCCTCCAATGCTTTATCTTTGTGAAACGTGCCGACGTCCCTGTTGGACAAAGGTATTGAGTTTTCTCTACTTCTATAACTGGGTAATGACAATTTACTGCTACATATAGAAATTCTGAAATTATCTGTGACTGATAATCAGTGAATGTACTTTTGAAAGAAGTCATACACATATCATTAAGACAAAAAGAGAAATACAATAAAAATAGAATTTAATCACGTTATTATCATGTGTTATCAAAACCCATGAGTCAGTAGCATGTGGAAACAGTGGCATTCAGATCAAGGCTGAACAAATGGGGAAAACACTGTGATTAACACTCTAACCATGATAGGGGTGATTATCACCAATGCCAGGCTGCCACAGGCAAGTCAACCTAACAGTACATATCGTTCATTATCAACATACATGTATATTGCTAAATTATTGCTGTTATTGTTATTATTTATGAAGGAAATTTGCAAAGTGGACTTTTCAATAAGTTGTAGCCTTATTGAGAAAAAACAAAACAGCACATTACAGCTCTTGGTACATGAATGCAGTTATTCATATATGTATTTTTGTACTTCCTTACCTGTTTTGATATAGATTCTAGTTGAGGTTTTGTTAAAGGGGCAGGAGGGGGAGGGGCAAGGGGTGTGTGGGGGGAAATATCTACTGTCCCTATGGATCTAAACCTACAGTACAACAAATGTATTTACTGGCAAGTTTGCCAACTAAATAAAGTAAGAAATTTGAACAAAAACTCTCTATTAGATAGTGGCCACCTAATATAATAATAAGTAATTATATAATAAGTAATTTCTTGTAAAGCGCTATATCTAGTTACAGACTACTCAAAGCGCTTGCTGCTCTCTCCAGATTACATTTAACAATATTTTTAACAAACCTAACTAAAAAACAAAACAAAACTCATTATATATATCACATATTGAAAAGAAAGGTACAATAATAAGCAATACAATAACAATGACTAAGAAGAAACCATATTATGTCAAAAAACTACCAGTATGATTGAGCAAATAAATAAGCCTTAATGTGTCTTTGAAAAGTATGTAGGCTGTGGATGTTGCGAATATTATCCGGAAGTTTATTCCAAAGCGCTGGAGCCATATGAAGGAAGGAGCGATCCCCGTAGGTTGTCCGAGTTTTAGGAATATGTAGAAACGTCGAAGAGGATGAACGTAGACTGTAAGCTGACTGCTTAACTGTCACTAAGTCCTGAAGATACATGGGAGCCATATTATGCAATGCCTTGAAAACAAGGGTAAGAATCTTGTACTCTATCCTCTTCTTGACAGGAAGCCAATGGTTTTGTCTTAAAATTGGTGTGATGTGGTCATTTTTTCTTGCACGTGCACGTCCTAAGGGAGACAAAAAATGTAGCCTTAAAAGACAGGTGGCTGTTATACATAGGTAGGGTTTCAAACACATAATTTGTCTCCAGGGGAATCAATGTGGTGGCCACTATGGGAAGGTTAGCTGCTATAGAGAGGTGGCTGCTACGACAGGTTTGACTGTATTCAAATGTGTACACATGACCAGAGGCATACTACCAGGCTTCAGGAGAGGGGGCGTGGTCACTGTGTAATGATGTCAGCTGATACCCCGTATCTTAATTCATCAGTTGTCATTACCTTGTATTAATGCTCATTTCCAAACTAAAATCTGTGATCCTCTGATAGACACCTGGGTATGTACATCATAACAGAATCCTGAAACCAGGGCGTCGTCTGTACCCCTAAATATGACACAAATCTTCTTTATCCGACCGGGAACATTGATTTATTTATCCATTATAACATGTTTTCACTTATTTCTCCCATTTTCTTTTACTACCGGAAGTTCCCTGGTGACAAACCGAACAATACAATACAGAAGGGAAATTGCACAATACACAAAATTTAATCCTACTGTCTTCCTGCAGTGATCGATAACAAAGTGCACATTACATTTGTCATGTTGGCAGTCAAAGGGTTATGTACACAAATAACACACCAGTCAAATGTAAGTGACCGTGACGATGGAGTGATCCTGGGTCTATGGGAATGGTGCGTGGGAGGGGGCTGGCTGAATAGGAAAAAACAATGCCATTGCAACATTATTCTTGTATGATTAACCTTTGTATTCAATCAAATAAAAAATTGTTTGTAATTAATCATCGGCTGCAATACAATGGGAGACTGCAGGCTTCGAGTCCAATGTTAGAAGTGAAAGAGCCACCTGTTAAAATAAACAATTTGCCCCTGTATATTTGTGGATTGAACTTGATCACATGTTGGTACAATAACGTAAAAAACAGGACTACCACTCTTACACTTGCTAACATGAACTCCGAATGAAATGAAAGCGTTACAATTTTTTTCACTGGAACCCCTTTCATATCCATAGCTCATGCAAAGCCAGTCCAGACTGATTCCGAAACAAAAAGGTAAAATGAAATTTCTGGAAATTTGTTATCGTTGTTCAGTCTGGACTCAGTTTGCAGGCTTCAACCCACTTCAAAAAATGGGCTAAGTCCACTGGATATAAAATGATTTTCTTCATCCTCTTAACAATAAAAAAATCATAGTTATAAGAATGCCAGAATAGACCACAAAGCTAGTTTTACAACTAATTATTTCAAAATTTTCTTTTTCAAGAGATTATTCATCCCCATTTTTCATAACAAAACTACATGATTTCATCATCATCAAAAGTGTTTGCTGATGGTTTCAGATGAATCTGTTTGATCTAGACTAAATTTCTCCATCTTTGTAATAACCAAAAGAAAAAAATAAATCATCATAGTTGCACATGCAATGGTGCTAGAATAGACCAAAAAGCAAGTTTTACAACTCCAAAATTCATCCATTTTCAAAACCACACACTGTATGTTCAGATAATCAGAACTGTCCCTCAAAAATGGTTTGCTCAAGTTCCACGACAGTAAAAACAGCAACTTTATGCAGAAATGTTCAATTTGGTCGGGGGGGGGGGGGGAGAATGAACTGAATGTAAACCTACTGATATTATGAATGAATAATGAGGGTTGTTCATCTACCTTGTATGAAATGAAATAAATTATACATGTATTACTCATATTATACTTTCGGTTCTTACATAATGTATTTGATAGTACCATTTATGGTGCAAAATTACAATCTGAGTAATAATGGTTATAAGACATGCCAGCAATTTAAAAAAAACTTTACAACTACAATATGCACTTTATTTACAATCCACGTGGTTAGCATATAGTGCAAGTAACAAGGTTAAAATGGCCTGAAACATAAGCACAGGAAATACAGCAGGAAATAACAATTAATGCTCCATTTACCCATTTCTGCAACTGTCGGTATCAAGCATCATAAGTACATTGGCAAGCTTGAAATTACACACAAGAAACCCAAACTGTGACATTTTAGTTTTTGTTTTTAAATTCTAACAATTTCAGACTCTTCTAACTTTGTTTCTAGTAAGAGTAAAAGCAAAATAACATTTTTTCTATCAATGTTTAATCTTTCATTTCAATGTTAAGAATAGGAGATCATCAAGCTGATGATGGTAGTGATGATGATGATGATGATGATGATAGTGAAAATGATAATGATGACGGTGGTGGTAATGATGATGGTGATGGTGATGATGGTGGAGAATGATGATACTGACAATGATGATGAAGACGGTGATGATGATGATGATTGGGAAGAATAAGAGGATGAAGAAAAAATGGAGAAAAGGGGAAATATGAGGAGGAGGGCAAGTGGAGAAAATAAAGAAAAGGGAGAAAAAGTCACAGAACCAGCGTTTCTCCTATTTTGCTTTGGGGCTGCGCACCTCTGCAAAATAGCACTATTGTAGTCACCTTAGGGCCCATAGTTTTTACCAGAACCTCTTAAGGCAGTATGTATATTTGTATAATGATATGAATGAATCATTTCACATATTTTATCTCTCTTAACCACTGCCACATGTAACTGGACCTGTTATCTCCATTTTGAGGTGACTTCTATGGTCAGTGGTCTATCCCTGTGGTCTACTGACAGGTAAGTGGGTTGGTGTTAATTACCCAACTTAATTACAATCTCATCTTGTAATGATTGTTTACCAACAGCCCACAACTGATGTATTCCCCTAAAGAAGGACATTATGCATGCTAATTTAAATTCTGACTTCATAACT
>JZLH01S0162457.1:13820-27276 GCA_001188425.1 Eucidaris tribuloides
TGTTACAATTTTTTTCACTGGAACCCCTTTCATATCCATAGCTCATGCAAATCCAGTCCAGACTGATTCCGAAACAAAAAGCTAAAATGAAATTTCTGGAAATTTTTTATCGTTGTTCAGTCTGGACTCAGTTTGCAGGCTTCAACCCACTTCCAAAAATGGGCTAAGTCCACTGGATATAAAATGATTTTCTTCATTCTCTTAACAATAAAAAAAAAATCACAGTTATAATAGTGCCAGAATAGACCACAAAGCTAGTTTTACAACTAATTATTTCAAAATTTTCTTTTTCAAGAGATTATTCATCCCCATTATTCATAACAAAACTACATGATTTCATCATCATCAAAAGTGTTTGCTGATGGTTTCAGATGAATCTGTTTGATCTAGACTAAATTTCTCCATCTTTGTAATAACCAAAAGAAAAAAATAAATCATCATAGTTGCACATGTAATGGTGCCAGAATAGACCAAAAAGCAAGTTTTACAACTCCAAAATTCATCCATTTTCAAAACCACACACTGTATGTTCAGATAATCAGAACTGTCCCTCAAAAATGGTTTGCTCAATTAAAAACAGCAACTTTATGCAGAAATGTTCAATTTGTGGGGGGGGGGGGAGAATGAACTGAATGTAAACCTACTGATATTATGAATGAATAATGAGGGTTGTTCATCTACCTTGTATGAAATGAAATAAATTATACATGTATTACTCATATTATACTTTCGGTTCTTACATAATGTATTTGATAGTACCATTTATGGTGCAAAATTACAATCTGAGTAATGATGGTTATAAGACATGCCAGCAATTTAAAAAAAACTTTACAACTACAATATGCACTTTTATTTACAATCCACGTGGTTAGCATATAGTGCAAGTAACAAGGTTAAAATGGCCTGAAACATAAGCACAGGAAATACAGCAGGAAATAACAATTAATGCTCCATTTACCCATTTCTACAACTGTTGGTATCAAGCATCATAAGTACATTGGCGAGCTTGAAATTACACACAAGAAACCCAAACTGTGACATTTTAGTTTTGTTTTTAAATTCTAACAATTTCAGACTCTTCTAACTTTGTTTCTAGTAAGAGTAAAAGCAAAATAACATTTTTTCTATCACTGTTTAATCTTTCATTTCAACGTTAATAATAGGAGATCATCAAGCTGATGATGGTAGTGATGACGATGATGATGATGATGATGATGATGATGATGATGATAGTGAAAATGATAATGATGGCGGTGGTGGTGGTGGTAATGATGATGGTGATGGTGATGATGGTGGGGAATGATGATACTGACAATGATGATGAAGACGGTGATGATGATGATGATTGGGAAGAATAAGAGGATGACGAAAAATTGAAGAAAAGGGGAAATATGAGGAGGAGGGAAGGTGGAGAAAATAAAGAAAAGGGAGAAAAAGTCACAGAACCAGCATTTCTCCTATTTTGCTTTGGGGCTGCGCACCTCTGCAAAATAGCACTATTGCAGTCACCTTGGGGCCCATAGTTTTAACCAGAACCTCTTAAGGCAGTATATATATTTGTATAATGATATGAATGAATCATTTCACATATTTTATCTCTCTATAAACCACTGCCACATGTAACTGGACCTGTTATCTCCATTTTGAGGTGACTTCTATGGTCTGTGGTCCATACCTGTGGTCTACTGACAGGTAAGTGGGTTGGTATTAATTACCCAACTTAATTACAATCTCATTTCTAATGATTGTTTTCCAACAGCCCACAACTGATGTATTCCCCTAAAGAAGGACATTATGCATGCTAATTTAAATTCTGACTTCATAACTTTTTGTTTTTGTTTTGGTATATTATTCACATGTTTTCTTGTTAAAATGTTCTGGTATTTTCCTTCCTACATGTACAAGTGGTTTCCAGAATCAAGGTTATGACAGAGATATTTATTAATTGTTTTTCAGTACAGATAACTTTTGTTTTGTTTTGGTATATTATTCATATATTTTTCCTGTTCAAATGTTCTGGTATTTTAATTTTACAGGTGGTATTCAGCATCAAGGTTTTACGATAGAGAGATAATAATTAACTGTAGATAAGCATAAAGTATCTGTTGACTTTATAATCAAATCAAATGTATACTGTGACATTTTTATTTTTTTCTTTAAATTATAACAATTTCAGACTCTTTTAATTTTTCCAGTAGGATGGAGTATGCATAAAAGTAAAATGCCATTTTTCCTGTGTTTCTATGAATTTCTAATCATTCATTTCAATGAGGCCATCAAGATGATGGTAGTCGTGCTGACAACAATGAGAGTGATGATGATGATGATGATGGTGGTGGGTGGCAGCAGTGATGACGATGATGATGATGGTGGTGGATGAGATGGTGGTGATTAGCGTTGGGTCCAAGACTAGGGTCTGAGATCAAGATCAAGGTGTGCAGCTCAAGAGTGAGATCAAGACCTCCAATTTTTAAGTTATCCCAGGCCACTGGTCAAGTGGTTTTAGGTATCTTTACAACTATAAAAGAACATGACTAACAATATGAATGAATCATTTGATATAATATCTCTATAAACTGCTGCCACATGTAACTGGACCTGTTATCTTCATTTTGTGGTGACTTCTATGGTCTGTGGTCTACTGATAGGTAAATGGGTTGCTATTAATTACCAATTTAATTACAATCTCATTTCTAATGATTGTTTACCAAATGGCCACAACAGCTGTATTCTCCTACACAAGGACATTAAGCAGGTTAATTTGAATTATGACTTCATAATTTTTGTTTTACTTTGTTTTGTTTTGGTCTATTATTCAAATGTTTTTCCTGTTAAAATATTCTGGTATTTTCCCTTTCTACAAGTGGTTTTTCAGCATCAAGGTTATGACATAAAGATATGATTACTATCATTATAATGATTATGATTATGATTACGATTATTGTTGTTGTTATTATTACTACTATTATTATTATTATTATTATTATTTTGTCTGTTGACCTCATAATCAAAGCAAATGTATTACCAGTTATTAAAATGAACTAAGTGTGTGTGCCATTCTGTGTGTTTGTAGTACATAAAGGTACATGTGTGTGTGTGCGCGCGCGCGTGTGTGTGTGTGCGTGTGTGTGTGTGTGTGTGTGTGTGTGTGTGTGACTTGATTCAGGTGATTTTTTTTTAATGCATTTGCATTTATATTACTTCACAAGAAAAACTAAGACAGTAGCAATAACATTTAATATATTTTATGTAGCTCCAAAGTTCTTTGTAAAGGAAGCAATTTATGCCAAAATGGGTCATTACAATAAACCATTGTCCATACCTAGTTTTCTAATAACAACTGACAAGCTGGACAATTTGACATGCCTATACTGTCGTTACCAGACTGATAGAATAGGAATTGCAGAGATAAAACAAAGCGAGTATGAACACCTTTTCATGGTTGATTCAATTTAGCACAGTTTAGGTCATGAGATTCATGACATTTCTGAAAAGAGGAAGTACATGTACATTATTACAAAATAAAACATTAAAATTGATATTGACCTGATGCATATTAAAATGTGTGAACACTACCAATATTTGCAGGTCTTGAAATGAATTAATGATGTATGAAAATACACATCTTTGTGATCTATTTTAATTCCTTTTGGAAATCATTTATTATTGAATAACAGGAATTTTGGTACATCAGTTGAAGTTTCTTTCCATCCATCCTCATGCAAAACCCATCAAGCTTTCAACATACGTGCAGGGTCATTGACATGGCATAAGCAGAAAAGGTCTGACTCAAATCCATTCAACCAATCAACACGATGCTTGCCCGATGACATCAGAGGCCGATAATTCAAGAAAATGTGATGAAATTACTTTGAGTTATATCCCACTGACTCACCGGTCTGAACACCGTGCCAACCAAATGTTTGTTCATCATGAGGAGCTCATGGTGAGAAGAAAGGGGAAGGGGGATAGGAATGGGGAGGGGGACAAGTCAGCCACGTGCTGTTCAGGGTACAACATACATGTAGGGAATATTATTACAAAGTACTGTCCTTTTTATTATGAGAGAATGAAGGAAATCGCTTGTCCTGAACTAGTTTCCCTCGATCCTTTAAATAGGGTTTAGAATCGGATCTTTCCCCAATCAGCAGTTATTTCCTTTTGTTGGTGTAATTTACTGGATACATGATATTCCAGTAATCTGGTCCAATTATGGAATGTGTGTGTGGCTCATGTTCATTTTGCTACTGATGGTAAATTCACTAATATACCAAATTAAGTGATAACCCTGAACTATATCTGAAGAAGCAATTTAGGACACAACAAGTCTGGCTCAAAACTGATTCAAGGAAAAGTAGCTTCTACCAAGCTCAATTCAAAATTGTTCCAGATTTTTTTTTTTACTTTTATTGCATGGTGATTGGAGGGGGGGGGGGGGGGGGGTTGATTACACAATTATTTTGTTAGTTTGTAGATCAATCACAGACCTAAATTCTCTGTTTCTATCATGTTCATAATTGTTCAAACTCAATTTGAAACATGCCCACAGTGCATTATTATTGGCTTAGCCAAAAAATCAAATCCAAACTTAAAGCCACTGGCTAACATTTACCACAGTTAAAAAAAAAAAACTGTGAGCTACATAATCCTCCATGCTTCAAGTGTCTTTGATAAGGTCTAACAATAAAGCCCTGAAAAAATTGTATTTCAAAATGATTATTTAGTGCTTTAAAAGAGTGAAAATCGTAAGTTGACCAGATTCTCCTGTCCATTTCCTCCCATAGACTTACTGTGTGTGGATTAGGCTTTTTTTACTCGACTCGCCCCAAGTACTAATTGTCTATTCATTCATATCTTGCCAGTGGCAGCATAAATTTCCAAACTTTTGAATTCTACGGTGTTTACTTGTCCATTCAAACACTAATATAGCTCAGATAACAAAGTTTTGACAATTTTTTAATTTGAAGCTCCACAATGTTAGCCTATTACTTGAAGTGAACAAATGATAAGATTGAAATAAAAACATGTACACTGTAATTCCACTTCAAAGTAATGTCGTGATGAAAATGCATTGAGTACATTATTTTGCAATGTTCATATGAAAAAGCTTTGTCAGTTCTTGCAAAGAATGACTTTTAACAACATGATTGAAAGCAATTAACTTCCAATTATACAATTCAGTTTTGATTGTCTGAATATGCAGAAGTGATGAAATATACAGTGTTCCCAAGCAAAAGACAGAGGATTTTGACTGACAGAAACATATAAATGTATCAGACTAATATTGTATAACATAATGACTTCCTCAAATATAATTACAATTCATTTGCACAGTGTATGCACTTGTCAAATTCACTTTTCTCTTTTATACATTTCATATCAGTTATAAATACAATTCAATCAGATGTCATTTCCTATTGTTAATACCCTTCAAATCAAGTGAATGCTAACTAATTACAGGGGAATGCTATATTACTGACATATCTCTAAGTTCAGACATGGTCAAATACATAAGTATATCAGGGAGTTGTTATAGATCTGTTCAACAGCTTCTAATACAGAAGATATACATATAAGTAACTTACTCATCAAACTGTTTTGTAACAAACTTTTTAAAGCAATTGCTTCCTTCTGAACAAAAGTATGACAAACATGTAGTCAGCAATCAACTACCTGTGGTCAGCCAGACCAGCTGGACAGGTGTTTTGGTAGCCCGTCAGTTGTCCATTGCCAACTTACTGATAGGGATTGCATAGGACTTTATATCTTATTGAGGAGGGAGAGCAGAGAGAAGGGACAGCAGAAGGGAGGAGGAGGGGGAGGGGAGGAGGAGGGGGAAGGGGGGGGGTAGTAACATGCACTACCAAGCACATGGTTCTGCAGTCCAATTTAGGAATTTGATTGTCACTACCATATGAACCACAGTTAATTTTTAGTTGAAGTGGGATTTAAACTAACTTCATATCATCATCATTAGTGTTATGTCAGTGTGACATGTCCGTTATAGAGAAAGTCCATCATTTGCCACTCTTTCCTGTCTTGAGCTTTTGATTTATTTCCTGGTAAGTATTTCCATTCATGATCATGTCCAACATCTTTGTTCTATGGCCTCCATGCATTCTTTTCCCATCTACCCTACCCTCAATCATGTCACGCATCATGTTGTCATGTCTCAGTATAACCCCATTCAGATAGCCCAAATTCGCCGGCTCTGAGCCGGCTCTGCTACTCCTCCACTTTCTGTCTGAATGGTTTAAGCCGGCAAAAAAGAGTATTAAGTACACCCGCTCTGAGCCCGCTCTGAAACACCTCCGGAGATGGTTCAGAGCCGGCGAAAAGGAGTAGCTGATACGCTTCACCTTCTGTCTGAATGAGTTAAGCCGTCTCTGCTACTCGTTGTGCAAGGTGAGAAGTGACGCCACCTTTCTGGTTGCTGTGTGAATGGTTTAAGACGGCAAAAAGGCATAGCTGCTACACGAATTCTGGGCTATCTGAAGGGGGTCGTCGGGAGTGTTTCAAGACCACTCTGAGCCGCCGCAGCTACACCTTTTTCTATCTGAATGTGGCTTAAGTGACCAATCCATTTTCTTTGTCTGACTTTGATCGTGTTCAGAAGGCTTCGCGTTTCTCCTGCTTTAATAAGTACCTCTTCATATATTACCCCATGTATATCCTCACCCCCCAAATGTGTCTTTCTAATGTGATAATCTTAAATTAATCTATTCAGTAGTCCTCTCGAGTACATGTACCAGTATAAGTCTGGGGAAAGTGAGTTATGGCAAAATCAAACTGTTATCAACTAGTCACTTTGTAGACCTAAATGGTATTTTGCCACATTCAGGACAAACACAGATAAATACAATTAAAATTTTGGAATTAAAGGTATTTTTCTAAGCTCCCTTCAGCCCATTTCTTTGGCAACGATGACACTATGACGAGACGCCACATCAATCCCACCATGCCTCTCATGTCTGCATGGCCTGTCCGTCTGTTTCCTGTTCTTATACCACGTCTGTTTTAATTGACCTTACAAATTCCTTTTTAATCTCATAATCTACTGCCAATTAAAACAGAAGAAAAGACACAAACAAACAAAAAATGAATAATTTGTCTTTCATGAACCTCATCACGATAGAGGCATAGCTCATGTGTGTGACAGTGCTGGATAGTGCTGGATACAAAAGGTCACCTGACTGCTGATTGAACGTCAGTTCCCAAAATGGTTAAGCATTGTCAGGTTGCAGACAACTGTTTTATTTCATTTCAAAACTAACAGTAAGATGTTGGACTGATCAGATAATAATGACAATCAGTGAAAAAGTTGAAGTTACTCAAGTAATCCAAATGTTTCTGTACTGAGCCATCACTCATGAAGCAACAACTATACAAAAAATCAAAACATAAAGTACATGAACAATTAAGTGAATAAAACTATACTAAACTAGACTAAAATTAAATAAATAGATAAATAAATAAATGAATAAATGAATCAATAAATAAAAATAAATAAATAAATAAATAAATAAATAAATAAATAAATAAATAAATAAATAAATAAATAAATAAATAAATAAATAAATAAATAAATAAATAAATAAATAAATAAATGGTGCTGGTTTTGGGGTAATATCAGTTTTAAAAATCAAGATTGTTTGCAGGTGAGCCAAAACTGCCTCATTTTATGAATTCATATGTAATAACAAAAGTAAAATAAAATACAGTAAAAGAACATAAACAAAACCAATTAAAACTAACTAAATAGAACTAGTATAAAAAGTGAGAGAAAAGATGATAAACAAAATAGCATAAAATTGAATTAATAATAATATCATTTTACAATAATATTTTTAAAGTGGTCCTACATTTCAGGGAATATTGTATTATAAAGATTAAGTCCCAAACTTCTCACACAAGATGAATCGAATATTAAAATTACTGAAATAATGCTACTCCACGAAGATTAGCTCCCAATATTGATGCTGGCACCTTGGGCCTAGTGTGAGCATTGGAAACCCACCGGCCGGAACTTACTCACCGACCTCCAACATTTGTTGGCCCAGTATTGTCTTTACTAACGTGAGTGTTCCTTCCTTAACAAGCTACCATTGTCCGGTTGGTGGGAGATTCCTGGGAATCCAGTTTCCCGCTGTTTTTCACAAATTTGTAAACAGTTGTTTCACAAATAACAGTACATGCACCTCCTGTTTTCTACCGAACAGGACTTAATTTACCATTTATCAGGGTCAAATACATATGTAAGAAAAAGGCAAAAAGGCAAAAAAAAAATAAAATGAGCTAAAAATAAACAAAAAAGAGAGGAAAACACAATTAACAAGTATTAATGGCATGATTAAAGTATTTTAAAATCGAAGATAACCATCTCTCAAATTCCACAAACCTACTCTGATTACAACAGAATTGGGACTATTACCAAAATCAAACATACATGTAAGTACAGGTATATAACTGAAGGCCATTTACTCAAGTCTACAGGCAATGGGTCTAATTGCTTTAACATTGACCTAAATGGTTTAAACTTACAAGAGCAAAATTAAATTTACCCCCTCTTTTCCTCTTCAATACAAGTAACACAGAAATATTTTATGTTTTGGTTAATAATATAATTACATATTTACACAAATAACTACTTGATAACAATGATACTTGCTCCAATTTTAAAATCATAATATATATTAAAAAATAGTTATTAGAATTGACTTTTTTTTTTAATGTCTGGCATGACACTGCTATTACTCTGCATTAGAATAATGTACAACTGATCTGATTGATAAAAAATACATGGATTAAAATACACATATTTTTTAGGTAGCATATAATCCTCATTTACTGAATATTGATTGAACTTGTGAAATAAATTTCATAATATGCCTGGAAAAAGGCCTTTATCACTACAGACTGGGCACAGTGTTAAAGGTAAATGACATGATTTGAAAAGGTGTAAAAATGAAGCCCTGAAAAAAATTGTATTTGAAAATGATGATTTATTTGTCCATTTAAACATTACTATGAAGCTCCGATGTCAAAATTTGACAAGTTTTTAATTTGAAGCTCTACAATGTTAGCCTATTACTTTAAGAGTCTTTGTCTACATGTATGTGCACAACAATTTATCACTTATCTGAGTGATTAAACAATAAAGGTTTCAGGTGAGGGCCAAATTAGTGGCCGCAGAATTGTTTACAGTCAGACAGGGTGTGTGGACAAGATAATAATGAGAAACTACAATGAAATTCATTCACACTTTTCAGTTGAAAAGAAGTAATCTCCTTTAAATTGATAACACGATGATCACCTTTTGTGATAGCAATACAGCCTTCCTCCTATGATATATGATTTCCTTTTCATTTATCAAGATTTACCTATTTTGTCTGGTGCTAACAGTATATGGTATAAGCAGATTATATGCCATGGCTAGCATGCAATTACAGTGAGGTTGCTTGAACATACATGTAGACATTAACCCTCTGCCATTTTACAAACACAATAGTGATGTCAATGTTCCTTCATTTGGAAAATTTATTGTATTCTATTCAGTGACAGTACAGGTAAATAGCATGATTGAAAGTGGTCCTCAACTTGGAGTAAAAAACTATTCCAGAATCAAGTAAACTATGCAAGGATTCTGCTGTGAAAAATTGAGTGGTCAAATGTTGACTCATTTTGAAAACTCCCATCAGTATTCCTTGTGGCAGGTAAATTTGTTGTACATGTAGCTTTTTATGGAATTCATTTCTATCGGGCACAAGAGTAATTCAATACTGGCGTGATCATGCTTGAACCCTTCTTCTTAATTAAACAAATTCAAGACAAATCCTTCCAGTCAAGATTTACACTCCAGGTGGTGTATAAAATGGTACATGCATATGTCCAAAATTTGCTCCTTGAGGCATTTTCAAGCATTCCCTGTCATGTCATTAGCTTTTATGTGGTTACAAGACTGGCTGATATTGAAGCAACAAATCAATGGGCGTGTATGCTAAATGGAATATAACTGTACCAATCCCATCTTGATCTGAAATAATTCTTGCAACTTCATTTCCTAATTAATGTCAGTGACCATTTCCACCCATCTGTTGTTTGGCGCTATTTAAAGATGCAATAGGATGCAATTTACACTTCTCACGGTGTGTCCCAGACTCCGAGTCTACTGTCTTTGCCCTCCATCCCTTTTAATCCAGTGCTGCTGCCATGGGCGTGTCCTCACAAACGTAAATAACTGCTATTTGTGTACCATCACACTTAGTATGACGCTGTTGTGAAGTGCAAAATGAAAATGACATCAAGATACTCAATCCTATTACGTCACTATGAATGCAGTACATATATTTAGAAATAGTAATGCAGAATGTAATCTCTGTCTTCGACCAACTGGGTACAAAACAAAAGAAGTTTGCTAATAGCTGGGAAAATGAAAACAAAGACAGAAGGAAAGAATGAGAAGGGAAAACAAAGGGAGATAGAGAGAAAGAAAAAAAAATAAAGTGAAAACAGATTCATAGTCCAAACCCCACACCATTTTTTCCTAAATATCCATTTCAAGTTGTTTTAGCACCCATTCTCAAATTACTTATCTTTGAAATGGATATTTTGTAGTTCCAAAAGTTTACTACAAAAGTGATACATTTGAAGATCTGTGTTTACAAACTTGAGTAGTTCAAGAAGTCAGAAATCATGTTATATGTACATACACCATGTACATGTTATACTTCCTTTAGTCTATATTGATACTATGTTTTATTACATGTAACTACTGCGCAAGCATTGTATTCATTTATGATCTACATGTAAGCTACAGGATTGTAAACACAAGATACAGCTTTTTAGGACATCAATTGTAAGTACCAATTGTATAAACCTGTATGTCCCATTAATTCAGTAAAAAAGAATAATAAAAAAAATCTGCAATTTGCTTTTAAAACTTGAAAACAAAATTGTGGAATCTGTAATTGAGGTCCAGAATTGATATGGCAGTTCAAATATTTACATACAGAATTAATTTTATACGTCCATTGTCAAAAAATTTTCTTTTTAAATTGACTTTAGTGTTTCTTCAATTTACACACGCATGCACGCACGCACGCACGCACGCACGCACGCACGCACGCACGCACACACCACACACACACACACACACACACACACACACACACACACACACACACACACACACACACACACACACACACACACACTAAAAAAGCCCTATACCTGACTGTCATGAACGGGTCAATAAACTGCACTTGTAAGTTTTACATATGAAACAGACATTTCTTTGCCTTTTTTCAAAGGGTGCATTTGCCCTACATCATAATAACTATAAAGTGTAACCTCCTGACTGGGAAGTAACAGGGTTGTTAGGGGTTCAGCTCTCAAAACAGAAACCTTTATCCAAATAAAAACCCCGGCAAGTACATGTGTTTGGGGCAACAAAGCGATTCATTCTCCACACTTTAATCCGCAAAGAACATGCAAAAATGTGTGGGTCATGTCTGCGTGCCAATTCCGGCAATGAAAACACACTAAAGTACACACACTTAATTGGTGGTACTTTGTCGAACCTAAACTGCCCGAAGCGAACGGTTCGTTTCGTGTGGTGCCCATTCACAAATGCCAAGAAAAATAAAAGTGCATGGGCTGGCTTGAAACGTTTCAGCTGATAGATTTTTTTTTTTTTTGGGGGGGGGGGTTGATGGGAAGAGAAGGAGGAGACAGGATATGAAGTTTAGTGATACATTTGTGACATTTTCATCACAAAAATGAACCGTCAAAATATTTCCTAGTTTACTTGTGATCATACAGAGACGGTATACTTTAAGACCTAAATTATTACATTAGTGTTTGGGAGATATGATACAAAATTGGTGGACCTGTAACACTTACAAACTTAATATGAGCTGAGATTGGTGTGTACCAACGAAGTTTTTTGCTAGTTGTTTCATCAAAGTTGTTCATATTCTGTGATATTATTGAATACATTTTACACCCCTATCCCATCACACTCCCAGAAAAGTTTAGATGATTTATGTCAAAAGAATAACCTTTAATCATTTTTTGTGGTCAGTCCTAATGTTGGACACCATTTTTCGATGGGAAATGGGAGTAAAGGTCCGTGTATGTAGAAAACACTAAAACTAAACCGCAATCACCGACCCCATGGAACACCTCGCTCAAAAAATGCATCCCACCGTTTCCACCCAGCCTAAGTTTACTTTTCAAACAAAGCAGCGGTACCCTGAAGGTCCCCCCAGCACTCGGGAGGAAATGAGCCTTGTTTGGGTACAAGAGAGCCTGGCGGGAGGCGGGACAAATTGCGGCAAAGTGAACGTGCCGCGTAACAGACAGCAGAAAGCTCCTAACCTCAACGTGAGCGGGAGCTACGAGAGTCACCATGTGTGGATACTTCTTCTTCTAGCTATCTAAGTAATAAGAAATAATGACAAAACGAGTGTTGGTGCTCTAAGTAATCCAATAAATATGCCATACTGATGTTGAATACAATATTTTGTAATGAATTCATCATTAATTAATAACTATTGTCAATGAGTCTCCCTGACATAAACCTAAAACTGAGATTCACTCCCACAAAGATGCTTCTAAAATCCTACAATTTCAACAATTTGAGTCAAATTTACAACTACATGTACATGTAACTATTTCCTTTAGATAATGATGCATTCTTCTTTTTTCCACTTCAGCACACTCATGAGCATTTTCGCTCCAGGCAATATTTCACCCAAAGTTATAAGTTGTCCTTCGAAATATGAGCCATGAAACCAGTCATAACAGCCGCTGATGGCACACTTTGATAAAAAGAAATTCTAAATTAAACATATTGAAATTTACATTACAATAATAACTGATCACTTATCCTAGCACTATTATTTCTTTATTTTTGTTTTCCTTTTCAATGCATATCATCACGAGCACAACATTTAGTGCATACAAACGAACCTTATACTCCTACACAATTAGGCCAGGTCATGAAATAGGCGAAAATAGTTGTCATATCTTAAATTTCATGAGGAGGGATTTGTTGTGGAACATGGCCATGACCCAGTGGTATCATATCAGAATGACTTCCCATGACATTGGGGGTGAAGCCATGATAAAAGGAGGGGATGATGGGGCAGGGGGAGGGTAGGGGTGGATGAGGCAAATGGGACAAAAGGCCTGCACTTAACACAATCTATTATTCTGCCCCTTCCCTTATAATGTTCATCACTGGACCATCACATTAATTTGACCTCACATTTCTTCATTATAGGAGGGGGAAGGAAGACATGGGTGGGGGACTTCCCCTGATTGTCTACCCAACAACATTTTTTTGTTTTTTAAATCTACCAAATTGATCAACACCTCACGGGTCTGTAGATTTAGGTGCTGTTATATTTTTCATTTATTGCCTGTGATATATCAAGAGTGATTCCCTTCAAAC
>JZLH01S0162465.1:0-19495 GCA_001188425.1 Eucidaris tribuloides
CTTATCAAAAATAATCTCAAAATCACGAAAACAATTTTTAATATTTTTTTTTAAGTGTCTACTTTTTTTTGGATACACGCTGTATAGGTTATCTTTGTCTTAAATATTGTGAGGTAACCTGGATGTTTATTAAAACGATGAGTCTATCAAAGGGTGGACCTAGTACTAGTGTGTGTATTTTGCGATAAAACGAGATTGCGTAATAATCCCGCACAGTGTTTTTTTTTTATATACATGTAGTTAAACGTCAGACCGAGACACCAAATCCACTCAAAGTAAAGTAGAACCCGGGAATGATTAACGACTGTTCTTTTTTAATATCTTGTTTGACGTCACTATTTGCGATTAATTACATTACCTGTTTACATCAAAAGAATACATAGTATAATCTCATCCCAAATAGACAATATTTGATGTATCCATTCTTGACTAAGTGTTGAGCTTTAAAATGTCTGAATGTTTTACACTGAAGAATATGACACCCATTATTCACAACAGCAAACGAAATGTATTTCATCTCCCAAACCATTATCAGCAATATGCATGTAATTTTTCGAAGAGTATAAAAAAATGAGTGTCTATTTTATGCAAACAGGTGATCAGGGACTAGTTCCGTATATTTTTTTTTTAAACATCACTTCATTGCCATATATAAAAACAACAACAAAGGAAAACATTATACATTACAATACAGAACGAAATATCATTACATTACACATCACAATAGAATGCCCAGGACAAGACGTATAAATGAACATGCAGGGCAAATAGAAATTATACATAAATATACTAATAATCAAAGGTTATTAAAATGACATAAGTCTATATTTATATTGCACATCAGACTGAACTATTACTTTTACCCCGAAATAAAAATTAGTGAAAACTATGTATATTTTGCCGCGTAAACGCCCTGATTAGAAATGTATTTTGTAGGAATTAAGGTAATAACAAAATGTACCATTTGGTTGCCAATAGTGTTTTTATTGCAGTGTTTTAGTGACCGAGGGGAGCAGGAAAAGATTCCCCCCACTCCCACAAATATACATGCATATATTGAGTTTGCTGAGTCCCATGTAATTAATGAAGGCACAAAGCTAGATTTGACGTATATGAGATAAGCACGATTAGTCAATGATGAATTAAGCGGGAATAAATCCAAGAAAACCAAATTTTGAATAGAACGACAGGTGCGTGAACGTTTTTTGGTAATGGTCGGAGAGAAAGAGTCAACTTTGATCTTGACTTTTACTGGTTTAATTTTTTCTAAATATCAGAACATGTTTATATTGAATACATGGTATAATTAAGTCGTTCAAAAGAGAGATTGTAAAGGCTGATTTGTGTGGAAATGATTTACCAAATTATCGCAGTGTAAGAAACCTTGTTACCGCTATGATACAACAGAGAAAGAAAGAATACTTTAACTTTAACTTTAACTTTAACTTTAACTTTAACGAAGTAATAAATACAAAAATGATACTAGAAAGTTATGGAAAGAGTTGAAGAAAGTCTCTATAGGCAAGGGAAAAACTAACTTGACACGAATTGATCAAAACACTGATGATTTTAGTGATTATTTCTGTGAATGTTAGTGAATGAATATCTCATTCGTTCCTTTAAAAAAGTATTCAGTGGAATAATCCTGACTTTATTCATTCTTTCAAATTTGATGATAATTTGTATTTGTTTTGTAAATAATTCATGGATTCTTCACATTGTTTACATGTATTTTATGATCAGAAATGAAAAATTAATGAAATGAAATGAGAAAAATGGTAATTCTCATGTATTAATTTTTTGAATTCCTTTTAGACGTAGGCCCTACATATTAATTTTTCATTATTGTATTAATATTCTAAATTGTTTATAACACATCAGACCTTTTTTATTTTCTTAGTTTAAATTGTGTTATTGTTTTCCTCATACATGCCATACATGCATCACTTTGTTATATGGATTAACTTTTTGGAAATTGAAATAAATGAAATGAAATAAAATGTCATCAACAGTTTTTCATTGGAAAAACATCCAAACGACACAAAATAAGAAATTGGGGCAATTCCACCGTTACGGCCATGCCATTCATGTTTTTCCCTTTATTGAATTTGTCTAGATCTAAAATTAAACAATTACTGGGTATTTTAGCAAGTGAGTGAAACACAATTTTCATGGCATATAATGGAATAGTTGAATAGAATAGAATAGAAAATTAAGCTGGTGTATATGTAGCGAGCATGGCGCAAAAGTAGACAATGTGACTTTATTCATTCAATGGTAACATATACACAGAATAATGTTCTAAGCATCAAATGTGTATTTTAAATCAATTGCCTCCTAAAGCCTCCAAAAAAAATCGTATTTTTGAAAATAATTTTAACATAGGGTTTGGGGTTAGCACTTTGACAGAACTAAATTAAAACTTTTTGAAACCGGTTGCAGAAAGGTGAATTTGATGACGTTGTAAACATTGTGTGGGACGAATTCGATTGAAATCTGTCACAATTATATGGAAAATGGAAGAAATCCAAGTAGTGATGACTACATTAGTAAACAAATATTTCATATTTGCACAGTACATTTTATATATGCATAACACAAAATATTCCATATTCTTTGCTTTACAACTATTAGAAAATAATTATAATTTATGTTATTCTTGTATTGTTAATCGTATTGTCAGAATTTTGAAAAAAAATGATTTTATTAGATGAGAAAAAAATACGTAATGATATTTCGAATATGTATTAATAATTAATATGATTATTATAACTTGTTTACATTACATTTTATTGTATTGTTGTTTTTAATTATGTCTCGCTTTCCTCTGTATGGTTTTCTAGTACTTATTTAATTCATATTTGTAAAGAAAAATAAAAACGAAACGAAATGAAATTAATAAAATTAGTGAAGCATCATAAACTGGATTCTTGATTCAAATTATGAATAAGAAAAAAATAAACATCTATGGTTTGAAATATTGGTTTATCCCTTCTTTACTTTTAACACTAAATCAGTTTACGAACATGAAACACTGTATTTTCTTTCTCTCTCAGTCCTTCCTCCTTTCTCCCCTTCCCCCTCAACCCCTTCCACAAGGAGCTCTTACGTCTTCTGTATAGAGATTACAATTTGTACTGTCCAGAAGATTAGATCGTTGTGATTATGAGTATGTGAAATACAATACCGCATTCATTTTGGCTTACCATATTCTTGAAATACGACGGTGGAAGCTGCCGATATCCGTAACACCATCACAATCGGTATAAGGAACCCCAAACTCCTTCCTTCTTTTACCCTCATGATCATTCAGAAACTGAGTGTATGAATCCGCAACAGACGTTCTAAACTTTCGTAAGTTGACAATAAATAATAAAGTAGGTTGATAGAATCGTCCATGTGTGGAGTCAAAATGAGATGGTTTACAAGGGCTTTCGGTCTATGTCAAAAGTCCGGGTTTGTGATTAACCTTTGGTAATATATACCACATTTTATCGCTCTGTCAGTAGAATTTAGGGGATACAAGGCGATATAAAGATAAGCAGAGATTGTTGTTTGCACTCCCGTTGTATGTAAATTGAAAATACATGTGTTACGTCTTACTGTAGGGGAAGTCCAGGTTAGTAGCAACTTGCTTTATTAATACATGTACAAGCAAAAATCACGGAAATAATTATATCAGTCAAAGTCTGCAACAATTGGACAATATTTAAAACAAAATTATTTTAAAAATAAAATTTCAAAATCCTTACAAATTAGCAATATTACCTTTGACTCAGCAAACAACCTTCAATTTGTTTTCTAAACAAAATGCCATTAATTTCCTATTCTCTGAAGAATTATTTGTTATCTCTGTACCAGTAGCATGTTGCAACTAACACTATTCTCATGTTCAGGTGCAAATGCTCAAGAAATAAAATATTAGTAATGTTTTGTGTATAAGACAAATGGAGGGTTACTCACAGTGAATGTCGTAACGTTGTCGATCTTGTAATGATCTTTGTTTTCAAAAATCAAAATCGTTATTCTTAATTGTCCGATTTTCGCAAACTGAATCTATTCCTCTGATTTCTATGCATTTATTAAACATATTTGGCTATCACGCTGGAATATAACTTTAAAAAGCATTGAAGTCCAAGCTTTGATATGATTTCTAACCACCAAGTTTATAGGCGCGCCGTGTTCGGTCGACACCATTAGAAAGAAGTAGTGGGGGGTCATGAGGGTCATTCGACCCCCCCCCCAAAGAAAAAACTCATCATGATTACAATAGTCATAGTAGTGGCGTAATAAGAGGGCGAAGACTATGAGGACAGGTACACCCCACCCAACCTAGCAAAAATGTCACGTGCAACACATTCAGTCAGTTTTGGGCGTGTGTGTGGGGGGGGGGCGGGGGCGTACATGCATTTTGTTGCTCTTACAAAGTGTGAACGGTAAACGTATGCCTATTTATCGGACCTTCTGTCTATCGGGTTGTTACCCCTTCATCAGCGAACCAAAAACAATATTCGTACGCTACATAGCAGGTTGTTCTTTTTTCTATTTATTTCCAACACCAAAGCAATTTATTTTACAACAATGTATAACAAATTAACATACAGAAGTGGAAAACATACATGTAGTATACGGTAAATTGATAGCCTATTTCAAATCCGTTCTCAGAGTAGATCTGCTCTTTCACGGGGACTAATGTAAACACAATCCTTTCAAGACATATGCAATATCATTAAACAGGGGCGAGGACAGGGTGTAGCAGGGGGCGGTCGCCCCCTGATTTTTTTTTTAATACAGAAGGTCACGGGTTTTGCAGTGAAAAATATGTTTTTTGGACAATTTCGCCACGTAAGAGTTTCCACTCTCCCTGGCGACGCCTGTCAACAAACAAGAAAGACAATACAGTAAGAAAACTATACCACATAAATATGTTGCACAAAAATCTCACTCGTCCACCCAACATCTCGATATACATCAAGTAGCTTTGACAAAATATTGACATAAACGGTATTCTTTAAACATCTCCATAAATTACGTCATTATTATAATGTTTACGGTGGAAATTATTATTTTTTATTACCCATACGACTCGATCGCCAAATAAAGGTATCTCATCGTACAATGTCTCAATATAAGAAGGTATGCTTTCAGCTCTGCGTACTTTGGCTAAGGTACAGTTAGGTTATTGTCTATAATAACCAGATGATTTCAACGAAGGCACTCTCTTCTGCACGCCTGAAAATTACTATTGTGTATGATACATCGTCTGGTATATCAAAGATAATACCAACTAAGAACCTTTAGTCCTATAACAAAGTATATGAGCTAGAAACTCAGTTTTAGGGGAATTTTAGTAACCGTTAGACTTTGATTTGAATTTAGCAAGAACATACAGTGAACGGCAAATTTTTAATTGCGGAATTTCAAATTCTATAGGTGATTACTGATCTTCACATTTCGCAGACACGTCTTTCATAAATAGCATAAGGTGAGCGGAGTGATGGTTTGCTGTCCTGCAGGGAAGGGTGCAAATGAAAGTCACTATCTTAAAGCACATTATTATTGTAGAATAATGTATACGTGCCAAATTATGAAGGATTTTATACGTATGTTGCGGCACAAATTGTCGCCGCGTCACAAATTGTCGCCGGTGACAATTTGTGACGATTTGTGACAAACCTGACGGCACAAATTGTCGCCGGCGACAATTTGTGCCCGGAGTTCACGGCACAAATTGTCGCCAGCCATAATCAAAGCATGTTGGGGCATAAATTAAATTGTTTGTGGGTATGTGGGCATGTGTGTGTATGTGTGTGTGTTTAGGTGTGCTTGTGTGTGTTAGCATGTGTCTGTGTATCTGTTTATTTGTCTGATTTTGTGTTTGTGTCCGTGTGTTTGTGTGTCTCTGTATGTGTATGTTTGTGTCTGTTTGTGTGTCTGTATGTGTCTGTGTGTGTGTTTGTGTGTCTCTGTATGTGTATGTTTGTGTCTGTTTGTGTGTCTGTATGTGTCTGTGTGTATCTGTATCTGTCTGTTCGTGTCTCTGTATGTGTCTGTGTCATGTGTCTGTATGTGTCTGTGTGCGTGTCTATGTGTTTGTGTCTAGTCTGTATAGGTCTGTTGTCTGTCTGTGTTGTGTGTTTGTCTGTGTGTCTATGTCTGTGTGTTTGTCTTTGTGTATTTGTGTATATCTGTATGTTTCTGTGTGTCTATAAGTGTCTATGTGTACCTGTATGTGTGTCTACATGTGTCTCTTCTGTTTGGTTGTGTTTATTTATGTGTATGTGTGTTTGTATGTAAGTCTATGTGTCTGTTTGTGTGCCAGTATTTGTCTGTGTGTGTCTGTGAGTCTGCATGTTTGTGTGTCTGTATGTGACTGTTTGTGTGTCTGCGTGTTTGTCTGTGTGTCTGATTGTGTGTCTGTAGGCTATGTGTCTGTGTGTCAATATATCTGGATGTGTTTAGTCTGTATGTGGCTGTTGTCTGTATGTGTCTGTGAGTTGCGTGTTTGTCTGTGTATGTGTGTCTGTATGTCTGTGTTTGTGTGTCTGTATATTTCTGTTTGTCTGTAAGTGTATGTGTCTGTGTGTTTGTCTGTGTGTGAGTCTGTGTGTATCTGTCTGTGCGTCTGTATGTCTGTGAGTCTGTCTGTATGTGTATGTGTATGTGTGTGCGTGTTTGTTTGTGTGTCTAATTCTGTGTCTGTTTGTGTTTGTGTGTCTGTATGTGTCTGTGTGTCTGTATGTGTTTGTGTGTGTAAGGTATGTGTTTGTGTGTCTACATGTGTATATATATGTCTGTGTTGTGTGTGAGTCTGTGTGTCTGTTTGTATGTATGTGTGTGTCTGTGTTTCTGTGTGTTTCTGTGCTTGCGTGTGTCTGTGTGTCTGTGTCTGTTTGTGCAGCTGTAAACATATGTTGTGTTTGTGGGTGTATGTGTTTGTATGTGTGTCTGTGTGTCCGTGTGTCTGTATGTGTCTGTTTGTCCATATGCGTCTGTGTGTCTGTGTGTCTGTATGTGTGTATGTGTCTGTTTGTGTGTCTGTGTGTGAGTCTGTGCATGTCTGTGTGTGTCTATTTGTGTGGCTTATGTCTCTGTGTGTTTGTGTATGTCGGTGTCTGTATGTGTCTGTTTTTATGTGTATGTGTTTGTGTGTCTGTGTCTGCCTGACAATCACAACAACGCAAAAGCTTACACGGACACTTACAGACATCCAAATACACACCATACACTTGCACATCCTCTTTCTGACACCACACCAACTACCAACTCACACACACATACACAAAACAGACATACAAACACGCAGGTACACAGAGATGCACACATACAGACAGGCATGTGCAAAGACAAAGAAACAGACACAAACAGAGACACAAACAGACACTTTCATACACATAGACACACAGATCACAAACACAGACATACAAACATACACATACAGACACGCAGGTACATACATGTACATAGACGCATACATACACACACAGAGAAACACACAAAGACAAACATACAGACACGCAGGTACATACATGTACATAGACGCATACATACACACACAGAGAAACACACAAAGACAAACATTGTAGACACAAAAGCAGACACACAAACACAAAGACACATCGTACACACAGAGACACACAATCAGACACAGAGACAAACACACAGACAGACGAATACACACATACAGATACACGGACACATACAGACACAAAGACACGTACAGTCACATAGACACATACACACACAGATACAAACAGACACACAATTAGACACAGCCAAACATGCAGACACACAAACATACACACACAGACAGACACAGAGACACACACGGACACAAAGAGACACACAAACACACAAACAGACAACAGACACATACAGACTAGACACATACAGACACCTAGACAGAGACACATACAGACGCACAGACAGAGACACACGAACAGACACATTCAGACACAGACAAACACCCAGACATACAAACAGACACACAGACTCACACACAGACAAACACACAAATACATACAGTCACACAGACATACACATACAGACACACAGCCTCACACACAGACAAACACACAGATACATACAGATACATAGACACACAGACATACATACAGACACACAGCCTCACACACAGACAAACACACAGATACATACAGATACATAGACACACAGACATATACAGACACATACAGACACATACAGGCACAGACACAAACAGACACACTATTAGACACACAGACATACACATACAGACAGACACACAAAGACACACACGGACACACAAATACATACAGATGCACACAGACACACAGACTCATACACAGAAAAACACACAGACACAGACACACAAACAGAAACATAGACACACACAGACAAACACAACACACAGACACACAAACAGACAAGTGACACATAGACACACAGACACATACAGGCACACAGATACATACAGACACGCAAACAGACACATTCAGACACACATAATACAGACACACAAACAGACAACAGAAAGATACAGACACACACAGACACATACAAACGCACAGACACATTCACACACAGACAAACATACAGACAAACACTGACAAACAGACAGACACACAGACTCACACACAGACAAACACACAGACACATACAGATACACATAAAGACACACAGAGACACACAGACATATACAGACACAGACACATACACATACACACAGACACACAAACACATACAGACACACAAACATACACATACACACGTAGACACACAGACACACAATTAGACACACAAGCAAACACAGACACTGACACACAGATACACACACGATCAGACATACAAACAGCCACACACATATTTAGTGAGTGGCGACAATTTGTGACGGTGGCGACAATCTGTGCCGCTAGGTTTTTTTTCACGGCACAAATTGTCGCCAGTGAGGCAAAAAATTGGGATCAGCAAGAGCGTCACAAATTGTCGCCGGCGACAATCTGTGCCGATTTGTTCAAAACCTGACGGCACAAATTGTCGCCGCGTCACAGATTGTCGCCGGCGACAATTTGTGCCGTAACATACGTACATCAACGATTACTTGACCTTTGCCGTGCTACCCTCCATCTCACCTACGAAATCAGCGGTGTTCACGCATAGCGTTGACCAATATATTCCAAAAAGGTGTCAAGTTTAAACACCTTGGTATCAAAGGTAATACTCTTCGTGTTTGAAGTAATTCATTTTGTATTTGAATAACACCCAGTGTTTTGGAAATTTTACACCGTTTCTGGTGTTAAAATTGGGGATACTATATAACACAGTAGGTGACTGGGCCATTGTGCAGACTAGTAGTGTCAGTCCCAGTCATAGGTACGGGTAAAGGGTACGGAGCCAGACTGAAGCATGGGTATGGGTACGGGTACGTGCACAGGGCCATGGGTATGGGTACGGGTACTGGTATGGAACAGTGGGTATGGGTACGGGTCCAGACTGAAGTGTGGGTACGGGTACGGAGCCAGACTGAAGTGTGGGTACGAGTACGGAGCCAGACTGAAGTGTGGGTACGGGTACGGAGCCAGACTGAAGTGTGGGTATGGGTACGGAGCCAGACTGAAGTGTGGGTATGGGTACGGAGCCAGACTGAAGTGTGGGTATGGGTACGGAGCCAGACTGAAGTGTGGGTACGGGTACGGAGCCAGACTGAAGTATGGGTACGGGTACGGAGCCAGACTGAAGTGTGGGTATGGGTACGGAGCCAGACTGAAGTGTGGTTACGGGTACAGGTATGTGTACGGGGCCATGGGTATGGGTCCAGCTAGTCTAGGTTCTAGCCGATTTTATTTCGTCTTATTTTAGACTAGGGTCCAGTATTTGATAAAGTCACGGGTATCGGTACAGGTACGGGTATGGGTACAGGTCCCGAAGTTGGGACCTGGGTACGGGTATGGGTACGGGTACTACAAGTGTACCATTGTGAGGTCAAGGCACAGGTCCATCTTATTTCCTCGGCACTGCCACTAGTAATCTATACCAATGCGCCAAGGATGATGTTCCCGTTTCACAGTAGTAGTAGTAGGCCTATACACCTTATAAAGATTCTATGTAAACCATTTTTTCTTATAAAAATGATAAATGAAACAATGAATGATATCTTAACGAACTTGATATAAGTGTGATATGTAAAAGATGTTTCTTACTGACCCATTCAACTGATAATTACACAATTCAATTTTTATGTGAAACCATACAAACTTAGTTGTTCCTTGACATCATTAACACTCGAATATGTATGTATTCCAGACACTATGACAAATACAGTGATATCAAAGAGATATTAAAATACATTTTCATACATCCCCAATTCCTAAACTAATTATAAATACATAGGTTCACATTTGATTGTTTATAACTACATTGTCAGTTGAATTCTCACTAAGACGATTTTCTTACAAACCCAATATACATCAAATTATGCTAGGAACTTAGAGTTGATATTACTTGCATCATTTCATTATTGCCTATCGTTTGCATTGTTCTTTAACCCTAAAAAGCTCAAGGGGGGCACAATGTGCCCCCTACAATATTTTTCTTCCCCACTTCCACAGTTTTGGGCGAAATTTAATCAAACTTGGTGAATTTTCTTAAAATTTTATCGCAAACATTTTGGTATATAGTTTAGGGTCACCCATGAAATCATGTTGCCATGACAACCACATTTTGAAGGTCATGTGTCTCATTTTTTGATATTTTATCGTTTTTTTCACTACACTGTCATTTGTTTTTATATATTTTGGCTCATGCATGACATGAAACTTATGTTTCATCTATCTAAGAACATATTCAATAATTTTCCTTTGTTTTTCTTTTTAGAGGAAAAATGACGCTAAAACAATATAAAAACAATCAGAAATATTGAAAATTCGTGTTTTTTGTTATTTTTCTTCATTTCTTATTTCTAATTATTGTATTATACAAGATTTGATTTATCAAAGTGTAATTTCATCAAAAAGGTGTACTAGAATGATAAAAATAACATTCATCCATGTTATTTCAACTCTTTGGTTCAACCAACATTGCATAGTAATAAGTGCATATACGCATTACATTATGATGATAAAACGAAATATGCACCCTAAACGGTCAAAGTTTACTAAAAATACATATTTTCTATGTCAAAATATGTGATTTTATTTAATTAGGGCCTATTGTCAAATTAATCACTTGGGAATGTATTCATGGGATATTAAAGACAAAAACATAGAAATATCCAACGAAATCCCTTTTTTCTATGTATTTCATTATATTATGGTGAATAGCGCCCCCATGTGTACCTTGGAGAATTTATACTTCAAGCGTTTTTCATATAAGTTGATTTTACATGTGTGCCAAATTTCAGAGTGATTGGTCCAAAACTAAAGATTTTAGAGAGTGTGGGCACAATGCCCCCCCCCCCCCCTCCTTGGGCCACGGAGAGCCAAAAACAGCTTGGGCTTTTTAGGGTTAAAGACACTATATATATACAAATTGGCACATTTATTTTATATCGGGCGATAGGAAATTCTGCAACACAGCAGTCTATGGAGAAAAGCTGGAATGGTCTCTCAATGATTTTCACTTTTTAAAAGCACTTAATAATTGTCTTACACTGCAATTGTTTAGGGCTTCATTTTTAGACTGTATCAAAGACACTAGTAGCATGGTGAATCATGTAGCTCAGATTTTTTAAACTGGGAACATTGTTATACAGTGCCTTTAAAGTACCATCACTTTCGCGAGTACTCTTCTTGTCATTCTGATATTTCCCTCACTGGCCGAGGTGCTGGGGATTCTGACCCAGAAGGCAGGGGTGTCTCGGTCAAACTCGGCGACCCAGAAGTCCCCGGTATCCCGTCTGTTCCGGAAGACCCAGCTGTCGCGGAAGCACCAGAAGCAGTCACGGACGCGGTCCCAGACCTCCCCCGAGTCCCCGACGGTACAGACGTGCCACCTTGTTCGCCGTCCTGTAGACCAAAACAAGATATCCATTTCTCTCGGGCCTCGGATTTTCGCACGCAGTAAAACATAAAGATAAAATAACCCTGCAACGAGTTGAGTATGATGAAAGCGACTTGAACGGCGATGATGTAAGTCTGGGATTGTGAGTTATTCAAAAGCGACAGGTAACCGACGGCCCATGAAAGTCCGAGTAGAATGATGATCAGGAAGGCTATTGAGCATTTCTTGAACAGCGGAACTGTAAAACAAAAAAAAAGCACAGCGTATAATAATGTCTGCAAGGAAGGTATAATGTCTGCAAGGAAGGCATCTTGCTTTTACGTCAAAAAATTATTTTCTATTTAACATTTCAATTGAAAAAATATGGCGGTCAACCCACATGCTAAATTTACCCATGGTATCCACACAATTATGCACGTGTTGTACCGTATACTCACAGTGTGCCTAAAACGACTCACATGCGCGGGGGGGGGGGGGCGTTTTAACAGGGTGTGGTGTGCCTCAGACAAATCTGAATCTGGGGTCTAAAGAACGACATCAAAAAGCAAAAGGGTCTAAGGAACTCAACAAGACAACTGATGTAAAGAGTGTAGTGGAGACTAAGAAATTAACCAGCTTACCATTAATAATGATGATTATGATAATTAACCGTGAGGACTAAAATGTTATCACAATAAACAGCTATATGCCAATGTTTAGAGATAGTGGTATATTTTTGCACGTTGTAGTTGTCACATTTTCAAGAAATGACCCTTGATTTGGGAGGTGTCCCCAAAATTTGGAAATGTCATCGATCATCCCCGCACTCCTCTTACCGGATTTACGCCCATGGTATAGAGGGAACGAATATCAGGTTCCAAAAATATTATGGTAGTCAGACACCCAAATTCCTAATAGGTTATAGTTGATCGACCCCCTCCCCCTCCCCCCTCCCTGGAGTTTAGTTAAATGGACGTAAATAAATCAAATACGATTTGCAGTTACATGTACATTTAAAGCGGGTGTACAGACGCCTGGTAACCAGACTGAAGATGATGACATTGGCGAACAGCATTACTCCAAGAGGAACTAGAGCTCCGAATATCAAGGGCCGAAATTCCAGGTAACACCTGTTTAAAAGTTAGAATGTGTAAAATATTTAATTTCTCGAAATAAAGTGAATTTGATTATTAATCATACAACATTAATAAGATAGTTGAAGGTGAAGAGCATTTTTACACTGATCAATAAAGAGAATGAAGGCAATCCCTCTTAATCCTCTTACACATTACAATACTCTACTCATTGGTTTAGCAAGTCATTTACACTTCCTGCGTGTGAAAGAAGTGTGCCTATTGCGAAAAACTGCAAACTCAGTAAGAAATCTGAATTTAACGCAAAGTCACTCAAAAGATCAGACAAATAAAGAGTTAAACAATTCAAGTGACAATATTTTGTGACAAATTCTTTTAAATTCGATTAATGCGGGTTTTCCTATCATTAAAACTCGTTTGTAAAAACACCCAGAAATATAGATCTAGATAAAACAAAGTGATAGCCATAATTATTTTGTCTCGCCCAGTTTCGCGTACATAGAAACTTGCTCAAAAAAAACTTAACATTGGGCCCCAAAGGGTTGTTGACCCCTGCCGGTGAACTTTGACCATAACAAAAACTTGCTCAAAAAAACTTAACATTGGGCTCAAAAGGGTCATTGACCCCTGCCGGTGACCTTTGAACTTTTGGTGACCTTCAGCTCCCCATAAGACATCTACCACCCACGTTTGGTCACAATTGGGCAAATGGGGGCAAAGTTAAGGACCATAATAGAAACTTACCAAAGAAAATTATCATTGGGCTCAAAAAGGTCGTTGGGCCCTGCCGGTGACCTTTGAGCTTTTGGTGACCTTCAGCTCCCTATGAGACATCTACCATCAAAGTTTGGTCACAATTGGGCAAATGGGGGCAAAGATATGGGCCATGATAGAAACTTACCGAAAAAAATTTACATTCGGCTAAAAAAAAGTCGTTGACCTCTGCCGTTAACCTTTGTACTTTTGGTGACCTTCAGCTCCCTATCAGACATCTACCATTCAAGTTTGGTTACAACTGGGCAAATGTGGACAAAGTTATGGGCCAAAGTAGAAACTTGCTTTAAAATTTTAATATTGGGCTCAAAAGGGTCGTTGACCCCTGTCGCTGACCTTTGAAGTTTTGGTGACCTTCACATACTTCTTGATTTGAAAGTCTGTATGATCAATCTTCTATCCAAGTATGATTGATATTGGAGCATTTAGCACAGAGTTATTCAAGTTTTTGTAAGCGTCACGGACGGACGACGGATGGACGTACCATGGACCTACTACTCGAGTATGTCCATGGAGGGACAGACGCCAAAGTGATCCCTTAGTCTCCCTCCACCTCGGTTGGGTCGATAAAAATACGAGCTTTTGTTCATTTTATGCTTTGGAGATGTGTCTTGCAGACATTTCCATCAACTTTTTACTTCACATATTCCTGTTTGTCCAAGCAACCATGTTCCGTTGTATGTTTTCAATTAATAAAATTAGCCTCAATCGCCTGTCTTTTGGAAAATTTCAGAATACTATGGGATTCCATGTGCGACTGGCTAAATTATTAGTTCTATACGTACACGTCATCTCTTGCGTATTCGCTCCTTGCTGCTCCTGCCGAAGCACCGACAATGATTGAGGGCAAACCTATTGGTAAAAAGACACATTCATACCAATTGACAACATTATATTGATTCGTATGTAAATGCAGGGGTAACACCACAGGAGGCAGGGGGCGGTTTCCAAATATTGGGACGGGTGTTTTTTTGTTTTGTTTTTGTTTTGTTTTGTTTTGTTTTTTTTTTGGGGGGGGTACTAAGGCTCTGGTTGTTTGGCCTGAAATTATTTTCCCGTCGGTACCCCCACCCCGAACACACACACACAAACACACACAAACACAAACACACACAAACACACAAACACACACAAACAAACAATCACACACACACACACACACGTCAAGTTCCCCTTGTAACCCAAAGATTTGTACATATGCAAATACAAATAAAAGTGACCTTTTCTGACCCTTGTTAAGGTAGCTGGATGGTAGTTTGAAAACATTACTTCACGAGAAGCTTATTATTTTTTCGTTTACTCCTCAATCAATTCATTTATAGACAATACACGAAACTACTAACTGCAGAAGATATTATTGATAGAAGTAACAGAAGTAGTAATAAAAGTAGCTATAAAGAAGTTACAGATGAAGTGATAAAGAAGCAGAAGTAGCATAAATGGTGGTAGGAGTAGTAGTAAATGTAGTGTAGTGGTAGTGGTAGTGGTTGTAGTAGAAGTAGTAGTAGTAGTAGTAGTAGTAGTAGTAGTAGAAGTAGTAGTAGTAGTAGTAGTAGTGGTAGTAGTAGTGCCAAGGAACAATTTTAGGGAGTTGGAAAACTCTCATATGGGATGAAAATGTCCAAAGAAAATTTAAATTAGTAATACTATTTCATGTACGGTAGTAGTAGTAGTAGTAGTAGTAGTAGTGTTAGTAGTAGAAGTCGTATAGTCGCTGTAGTCGTAGTAGTAGTAAGAGTAGTAGTTGTAGTAGTAGTACCGTAGTATCGTAGTAGTAGTAGTAGTAGTAGTAGTAGTAGTAGTAGTGGTAGTAGTAGTAATAGTAGTAATAGTGGTATAGTAGTACATGTAGTAGTAATAGTAGTAGACGTAGTAGTAATAGTCATAGTAGTGGTAGAAGTAGCAGCAGTAAGAGTAGTAGAAGTAGTAGTAGTAGTAGTAGTAGTAGTAGTAGTAGTAGTAGCTGGTAGTAAGAGTATTAAAAAGTTGTACTGATAGTAGTATGAGTACTTCTACTAGTAGTAGTAGTAGACTAATAGTAGTAGTGATGGTAGTAGTAGTAGTAGTAGTAGTAGTAGTAGTAGTAGTACTAAGAGCAGTAGTAGTAGTTGGAGGGGTGGTAGTGGTAGTAATAGTAGTAGTAGTTGTTGTTGCTGCTGCTGCTGCTGCTGATAGAATGATGATGATGATGATGCTGATGCTATATCAATGTTATTGGTGGTTGTTGTGGTGGTGCTAGTAATAGAAGTTACGACGGTACATTTTGATAACATACCAGTGTTGTGATCTCGAGGTCTCAATCTCGGTCTTGGTCTCAAAACAAAATTTTGGAGGTATCAGTCTCGAACACATAGATGTCTATCTCGAAACACAAAGTCTCGGTCTCAGTCTCAGAAGGAAAAGGTCTCAGTCTCGAGTCTCGACACTCCAGGTCTCAGTCTCGGTCTTGGAACGAGTGGTTAAGGTCTTGATCCTGGTCTCAAAATCGAGACCGAGACCACAACATTGTAACATACCCCATGCGAGAAGGAATGCATACAGCATAAATCTCGGGTATTTAGCTTCGAAAGCCTCCACTGTCATCAAGTCCACCACAGTCAGAAAGGAGAGGAAAATGCCATATACGCACATCCACATCATTGAACTCAGCAGAGAGAAGTGCGTTATACCAGCCACTATACTGCATGGTATTTCCGGAACACCACTTTCAGGTAAGGAGATAACCGCTAAGAATGACGAATAAAGTGCCAGCAATGATACGCACAAATAGATTATTATCTTGTTCTCGCTCAGTTTGCGAATATCTCTGTGAAATACAAAAAAAAGCACATCACATAATCGGTGACAGTAAGGGGTAGACGTGATAATATCAATTTCATTTGGGTCATATTATCAAAGGGAGTCACAATATTGCCTCATGTACTTATTAATGTAAATAGGCGTTGTCAAGTCTTTATGAGCTCAGAAGATTCCTCAACTAAACGCTACTTGTAACGACTGTATTTGAGAAAACTGTCCAAATCGATAAATAAACAGCGGAGAAGACATACTTGTTTAAATTGCTGTTACTATCAAGATATTAAGCAAATAATTACTGTTGGTGAAGGTGATGAGACGATCTATCACTTCCGAGGCGATCTGAATGTACTGTACCGTAGCTATCTTTCCGAAGCGAAGCTGAGGAAAGATAGCGTATACATTAAGATCGTCGGGGGAGCGATAGAACGTCTCGTCGCCTGAAACCTAAAAGTGATTATTTGTTTTATATTCCATATCAGAAATTATAAGACGGGTTCACGTATGACACAATGTGATTGGTCAATTGACAGGCGTGGGGGCGTGCATGTAATTCTCGTAACGTGCATGCCCAATTGATAACACATGATCGATACCTAACGATATTCGCCGCGCCGATATCGGCAGCTTAATTGAAAGAGTCCGTACGGCCAGGTACGTAGTCGTAGGGTAGACTAGAACTTGGTCTAGCTGGCTTTCGGTCGAGTGCTCGCCTCTATACTAGCCCTAGGGTCGAATTTGTTGCATATTATCAGGCTGTATTGCCGACCTGTCTTTAAAAAAAAATGATGCACTGTTAGTTCCAGTGCACTCGGTTTAGTCAGTGCGATCGATAACGCACTTGCCCTGCGGACGTGTGCATTATTACTTGCACTGACTAAACTTCGTACACGGTCTCTGCCCTAACACACTCGCAACCAGTGCATCAATTCATGGTGGTAGACCTCTATGATCAATTGTAAAATATTTTTAGTACGCGCGAAATATAAGTGCGTTACACTCGGACTATCAATTAACTCTCTATCGAGTGTATGAACTTTTCTTCTCGAGTGATCTGATGGGGACAAACTGGGATAATTTCGCTAGTCATAAGGACCATGGTTCATAAGGGCCGTTATTCATAACGTGTAATTTCCTATACCTGAAGGGTCGCTATTCATAAAGGGAAAATAGGGTCATTATTCATAAACTCATATGGACCATTATTCATAGGGATTGCGATTCATAATAGACCCTTTAGTGTCTTAATTCATGAAATAGCGGTTCGCTTAATGAAATATTTTTTTTTATGAAATAGCGGTCCCTTAATGACTACGCCGGGCGGACCCGACAATCTACGCTTTATGACGTGATCAATCTTGCCCAATCCTATAGGAAGATTCTTGTGGAATAAACAATTAATAAATATGTCCATCGATAAGAAATGTCAACCGGGAGGCTTTAAGGTAAAATGACATGATTGGCGGTCGTCCTTAACTTGGGGTAAAACTATTCTAAGAATCAAGGAAACTATGTAGAAATTCTATCTGTGAAAACTTTGTAGTCAAAAGTATCCGAGGCCGGCTCGCCTCTGAGGTTCAAAGGACGAGCCAAGGATTTTTTCTTCGAGGTCCAAAGGACGAGGCCAGGCTAGGGTCTAAACAAAGGCCGGGACGAGGACGAGGCCAAGGATTTTTCTGCCTAAGACAAGGACGAGGCAAGGCGCGGCGGGGCCCTGAGGACCGACCGTAGGCCTAGATTTATGGGGGCCGGAGGCCGGCCGAAGGCCAGGACATTTCTATGGCCAGCAGGATGCAAGTCACAATCTCAAAAGAATGTCGATTTCATGTTCTCCTAGCTGAAGATATTCCTGTTTTGATAGACCCTCAACTTCTAAATCAACAATCGCATACACTAGCTACTGAATCTCTCCTGCATTCTGCATATTGTGAACTTTCGTGTATTGTCTTTCAATGTGTGAATGTGCCTTGATTTGTTGAAAACCCGAACACCTAGCCCCTATACAGAGTGGCTGCCCAGAAAGAGTGCTCACGAGTATACATCGCTAAATTTTTCAAATTTATTGCAAAACTGTCATTAAATTTTTATTTGCGTTGGTTAGAACACTATTCTTTTTTTCGCAATAAAATGTATACGGCCAGATCATTGATTTTGAGTAAGGCGTTTTGATTCTATCGGCATTTTTCAGGACGGCAATGCAAATTTTCGCCGATAGATTCCGCCAATTTTTCTAAAGCCCCGGCGGCGGGTCATCGAACGCTAGATATTGTGGCCTCTGAGCTTGCCATACCCAGCCCGCATACCAGACAATACTCGCGTATGACAATGGCAGGTGTAGCTAGCATCCGACTTCTTTATGAAAGCGGGCATTCAGGCTTTCATAAAAGAAGACGAATGCTAGCTTACACCCTCCATTGTCGTCGCGGTTGTCTGGTATCGCGGGCTGGAGAGTATGGCAAGCTCAGAGCCAAATATTAGGCGTTTCGATGACCGCCGCTGTTGGAAAAATGTACACAATTTGGGGAATTGCATGCCTCCCGGAAAAAATGGCCTAGAAAATCAAAAAAACGCCTTATAATCCAAATGATACTGGTATCATATATATTAGGAAAGATGTTCATACCAAAATAAAAATTAATGACATTTTGTCATATTGGTGAAGATATAGTATATATATTCAGATAGATATATATATAGCGGACCTGTATAGTGCAGTTGTTAGATGAGAGATTGTAATATAAGTACATAGTAGCAGTTTGTCATGTTTAGGCAGACATACCATACTATATCTTCATAGCTAGCATGCAGCAATCAACAACGGCAGCCCCTATGCAGTGCACGAGCTTACACACGCGTGCAAGGAGTATATCAAATCT